>JAECUM010057843.1:0-14659 GCA_016617855.1 Megalonaias nervosa
AAAAAAGCCCTCTCGAAAAGAGATACTAATTTTATTGCCAAAAAAAATGGTGTGTTTGTGTCTTTATAAAATTAGAAGTGTGTCTATAAGCACTTCGTTTCCCTGTTTTGTAGGATTGTGTAAGTAAACAAGTCAACGTGAGTGTTTCTTTTAGGTCCGCGCATTTGATGTTTTATTTTGGGTTATGGTAAGTTTTGGTGAAAGGGACGTTTTCCTTCACGCTTGTGCTCCAGGAATATAAAGCAAAGCACTCGTCAGTCTGGCTACCATTGTTGACCTGGTACCTTTAAAGAAGATGGGCAGACTACAAAAACTGTTTGAACTCCAGATGCACCTGGAGCATGCCAGGCGCCTTCTAGATGGGTTGGCTATGGAGGCGGTACAGGAGCAAGCCAGGTCAAAAGAAGAGGAGGAAAAAAAAAAACAAGAAGGAAGAAGAAGAAGAAAAGAAGAGAGGGATCCTGCCTCACCTCATGCTAAGACTTTGTCTGTGAGGTCAAGCCTGAGGTGAAGACGCCTACACAACCACTACCAACACCGCAGCCACTGCCAGCACCACAACGACCGAGAGCCGCTGTCCCTCAAATTGAAAATTGGGAGGAGGAGGCCTTGGAGGAGTTGGAGAGACAGCGGCAAGAGTGGGAGCCGCAGCTTCAGCAACATCATCCCAGGGTGTGGAATAGAAGAAAGAGGGAACAAGTGTTCACTATCCCTGAGACTGAGGACTGGAATAATGAAGCCACTCAAGCTCTCTCTGCGCTCCCAATCAGACACATCAATTGGGAGCAGGACTGGAGCCGCCGTTGCGTATGCGGGACCAGACCAGGTAGGTGCAACCATTAGCCAGGTGCAATTGGAGTTCAAAGAAAAACAGCCCTTCTCAGTGCTAAACAAATCTCTAGAAAAGAGAGACTATTCAAATTGCTAATTTGTGTAAATCTAGAGCAGTGTGAACATAACCACTCACTCCTTTACTCTTGTGTGTGTGTGTGTGTGTGTGTGTGTGTGTGTGTGTGTCTGTGTGTGTCTGTGTGTCTCTGTATGTGTGTGTTTCTTCTCTTCCTTCGTTTGTGTGGATCGTATATATGGTACGTTTTATGCGTTCTCGTTTGTTTTTGTGGATAGTAGATATGGGTGTATTTGTGTGTGTTTGCGTTAGTTTGTGTGGATAATATAGTATGTTTTATGCATGCGCGTTCATTTGTGTGGATAGTATATATGCTTTTATGCAATCGCCTTCGTTTGTATGGATAGCATAGTGTGTGTTTCTGTGCGTTCGCGTTCATTTGCATGGATAGTTTATATGTGTTTCATGCATTCGCGTGCATTTGTGTGAATAGTATAGTGTCTGGTTTTGTCCGTTCGCGTTCGTTTGTGTGAATAGTATAGTGTGGTGTTAGTTTCTTCTCATCCTTCGTTTGTATGGATAGTACATATGGCATGTTTTATGCATTCAGGTTCATTTGTGTGAATAGTAGATATGGGTGTGTTTGTATGCGTTCGCGTTCGTTTGTGTGGATAGCATATATAGTATGTTTTATGCATTCGTGTTCATTTATGTGGATAGTATATATGGTATGTTTTATGCATTCACGTACGTTTGTGTGGATAGTAGATATGGGTGTGGGGTTTTTTTTCTTCTCTTCCTCCGTTTGTGTGGATAGTGTATATGGTATATTTTATGCGTTCTCGTTCGTTTGTGTGAATAGTAGATAATATGTGAAGTGTGTGTAAGGGATGTTTTCGTTCACGTCCGTGTGTGACGTATATAACGCGGAACGCTCGTCAGTCTGGCTTCCCTTTTTGACTAGTCATCACAAGATGGAATTGTTTAACCAGTTAAGACACAGTTATATTTGGATGATGGATGCAGCCTACGTGGTGGAAAGGCTTGAAAAAGAATGGAGGTTCCCAGTCAGCCAAGACTCTGTGACCAGTCAAGTCACTATCCTGAAAGTAGTCAGGGATCAGGTGGCAGGAATGATAGAAGAGGAGGTGGAAAAAATAAGAGGATTTATAAAGCCAAAGTATGTAAGTGTGAGGACATTGAAGGAAGCACTTGATAATGTAATCAAAGTGAAGTGTTTTTTAGAAGACCAAGCAAATTTTACTGAGTGGTCTTTTGTCTTGTGGGGATTGCAACAATTAAACAAAGCAGAAAACAAGATGAAAAACGTAATGGAAGAAGAGGTAAAGAAAGTGAAAGACATATGGACGAAAGAGAGAAAGGAGAAAGAAAACAGAAAGAGAACAGAAGAGTTTGAAAGACTAAATCAAAACTGGATGAAGGTACAGGAAAAGTTTAGAGCAATGGAAGATCCAGACTGGATAGCTGAAGAAGAAAAGAAGAAGAAAGGAATCATTGAAAAAGTGAGAACGTGGTGGAAGAAGTGGAGAAAATAGAAGAAGACAAAGGCCCATTTCAGGGCCACTTCGTATGCCTAGAAAAGATATTTATTCTCACTTTGCCTAAAAATAAAAATTATTCGATTGTATAATTTATGTTTAACTCCCCAAAACATAATTCTCTTACCTAAAATTTTTTTTTAGTCAGTTGTATAATTTGGGTATAATATTATAATATCCACATACAAGCACGCGAATGATTCAAACTTTATATAGAATTGAAACAGGTGGCAGGACGTCACGGTACTTGCTATATACTATCCACTGACACGAACGCGAATGATTCAAACTTTATATAGAAATGAAACAGGTGGCATGACGTCACTGTACTTGCTACAATGTTGCAAGTGTCCAGTACCGTGACGTCACCCTACCTGCTCCATTCCTATTGTTCCCATACAAAATTCCCATTGTCGCTAAACAGCCCCAGGGTGATTTTTGTCGCTAAAAGTCGTGTCGCTAAACAACCCCGGGGGGGGGGGTCTGTAATGTATTTTCCCATTGTCGCTAAACAGCTCCACTATACTACTTACATCTGATTACTTTTGACTAGAGATAATTAAAAAATTAAAACACAAAAATAATTTCCATTGCGTCTTTATTGCGTTGCGTGCGATTGTTTTATTTCGCATTTAGCTTTATATTCATTGCGTTCCATTTTTTCCGTTGCGTGTCTAAGGCATACAGCTTGAATCAACAGTAATATTCGAGAAACTCGGGCACTGCGGTTCCTGTGAAAATTAACTGCTCGTGATAAAAAAAAATGCTGAAAATACCGAGAACAGAAGCATCATAAATTTAATTGGATTTAGGTGATTTGTTTTCATGCGAGTCAGCACATATTTCCAGTTCACTTGTCCGTACGCGATACATTTGATTAATGTAATAATTGCATTTTAAAGGTTTTGAGTGCACACAGATGAAAGACCACATAATGCAAGACAATTGTCGGCAAGTGAACATTTTTTTTTTTTATAATTAGCATCTCTGCTGATTATGACATTGCATTTTTGGGGTCTGCAGGTGTTGAATTTTTCAAGTTCAGCTGATCTGATTAATCTAAAAGGTTGATGGATTACATGGATTTTAATGCAGCTAAATATTTTACAAAACTCCTTAAAATCGATAGTATTTAACAAAAAGAAGTAAATTATTATTGATGATTCAAGTTGGTATGACTAAATTACATAATGGAAAAAAGGAAAGCAATGGAAATAAAATAAAATAAGAAATGGAACAATGGAACGCAACGCAAATAAAGACACAAATGAAGCAGTCATCAAGCGTGGTTCCGGTCAGTTCGTATAATTATCTCCACAGGAAAACACAACATAAATAAAACGTACCGAAGTCAAAACATACACAAATTAAAACAAGACCAACACTAGCTTCAAATAATACGATAATTTTAGTGCAGACGCAACGGAACTATCTTAACTCATGATCTAGTTCAAACGCAGATGAAGGAATGTGTCATTAAGTAAAGAAGTATCGTTTAAATGCAACGCAATAAAGACGCAATGGAAATTATTTTTGTGTTTTAATCTTTTAATTATCTCTAGTCAAAAGTAATCAGATGTAAGTAGTATAGTGGAGCTGTTTAGCAACAATGGGAAAATACATTACAGACCCCCATGGGGCTGTTTAGCGACACGATTTTTAGCGACAAAAATCACCCTGGGGCTGTTTAGCGACAATGGGAATTTTGTATGGGAACAATAGGAATGGAACAGGTAGGGTGACGTCACGGTACTGGACACTTGCAACATTGTAGCAAGTACAGTGACGTCATGCCACCTGTTTCATTTCTATATAAAGTTTGAATCATTCGCGTTCGTGTCAGTGGATAGTATATAGCAAGTACCGTGACGTCCTGCCACCTGTTTCAATTCTATATAAAGTTTGAATCATTCGCGTGCTTGTATGTGGATATTATAATATTATACCCAAATTATACAACTGACTAAAAAAAAATTTTAGGTAAGAGAATTATGTTTTGGGGAGTTAAACATAAACTATACAATCGAATAAAACATTTTTTTTAGGCAAAGTGAGAATAAATATCTTTTCTAGGCATACGAAGTGGCCCTGAAATGGGCCTTTGTCTTCTTCTATTTTCTCCACTTCTTCCACCACGTTCTCACTTTTTCAATGATTCCTTTCTTCTTCTTTTCTTCTTCAGCTATCCAGTCTGGATCTTCCATTGCTCTAAACTTTTCCTGTACCTTCATCCAGTTTTGATTTAGTCTTTCAAACTCTTCTGTTCTCTTTCTGTTTTCTTTCTCCTTTCTCTCTTTCGTCCATATGTCTTTTATTTTCTTTACCTCTTCTTCCATTACGTTTATCATCTTGTTTTCTGCTTTGTTTAATTGTTGCAATCCCCACAAGACAAAAGACCACTCAGTAAAATTTGCTTGGTCTTCTAAAAAACACTTCACTTTGATTACATTAGCAAGTGCTTCCTTCAATGTCCTCACATTTACATACTTTGGCTTTATAAATCCTCTTATTTTTTTCCACCTCCTCTTCTATCATTCCTGCCACCTGATCCCTGGCCACTTTCAGGATAGTGACTTGACTGGTCACAGAGTCTTGGCTGACTGGGAACCTCCATTCTTTTTCAAGCCTTTCCACCACGTAGGCTGCATCCATCATCCAAATATAACTGTGTCTTAACTGGTTAAACAATTCCATCTTGTGTTGACTAGTCAAAAAGGGAAGCCAGACTGACGAGCGTTCCGCGTTATATACGTCACACACGGACGTGAACGAAAACATCCCTTACACTCACTTCACATATTATCTACTATTCACACAAACGAACGAGAACGCATAAAATATACCATATACACTATCCACACAAACGGAGGAAGAGAAGAAAAAAAAAACCACACCCATATCTACTATCCACACAAACGTACGTGAATGCATAAAACATACCATATATACTATCCACATAAATGAACACGAATGCATAAAACATACTATATATGCTATCCACACAAACGGACGCGAACGCATACAAACACACCCATATCTACTATTCACACAAATGAACCTGAATGCATAAAATATGCCATATGTACTATCCATACAAACGAAGGATGAGAAGAAATAACACCACACTATACTATTCACACAAACGAACGCGAACGCACACAACCAGACACTATAATATCCACACAAATGCACGCGAATGCATAAAACTCATATATGCGATCCTTACAAATGAATGCGAACGCACACAAACACACACTATTCTATCCCCACAAACGAAAGCGATTGCATAAAAACATATATACTATTCACACAAATGAACGCGCATGCATAAAACATCCTATATTATCCACACAAACTAACGCGAACACACAAAAATACACCCATATCTACTATCCACAAAAACAAGCGAGAACGCATAAAACATACCATATATACTATCCACACAAACGCAGGAAGAGAAGAAACACACACAAACACGCACACACACACACACACACACACACACACACACACACACACACACACACACACACACAACAGTAAAGGAGTGAGTGGTTATAGTCACACTTCTCTAGATTTACACAAATTGGCAACTTAAATAGTCTCTCTTTTCTAGAGATTTGTTTAGCACTGAGAAGGGCTGTTTTTCTTTGAACTCCAATTGCACCTGGCTAATGGCTGCACCTACCAGGTCTGGTCCCACATACGCAACGGCGGCTCCAGTCCTGCTCCCAATTGATGTTTCTGATTGGGAGCGCAGAAGGAGAGCTTGAGTGGCTTCATTATTCCAGTCTTCAGTCTCAGGGATAGTGAACACTTGTTCCCTCTTTCTTCTATTCCACACCCTGGGATGATGTTGCTGAAGCTGATGCTCCCACTCTTGCCGCTGTCTCTCCAACTCCTCCAAGGCCTCCTCCTCCCAATTTTCAATTTGAGGGACTGCGGCTCTCGGTCGTTGTGGTGCTGGCAGTGGCTGCGGTGTTGGTAGTGGTTGTGTAGGCGTCTTCACCTCAGGCTTGACTTCACAGACAAAGTCTTAGCATGAGGTGAGGCAGGATCCTTCTCTTCTTTTCTTCTTCTTCTTCCTTCTTGTTTTTCTTTTTTTCCTCCTCTTCTTTTAACCTGACTTGCTCCTGTACCGCCTCCATAGCCAACCCATCTAGAAGGCGCCTGGCATGCTCCAGGTGCATCTGGAGTTCAAACAGTTTTTGTAGTCTGCTTATCTTCTTTAAAGGTACCAGGTCAACAATGGTAGCCAGACTGACGAGTGCTTTGCTTTATATTCCTGGAGCACAAGCGTGAAGGAAAACGTCCCTTTCACCAAAACTTACCATAACCCAAAATAAAACATCAAATGGGCGGACCTAAAAGAAACACTCACGTTGACTTTTTTACTTACAGGCACAGACACACACAATCCTACAAAACAGGGAAACGAAGTGCTTATAGACACACTTGTAATTTTATAAAGACACAAACACATTTTGTTGGCAATAAAATTAGTATCTCTTTTCGAGAGTATTGCGGAAGCCCTGAAAAGGGCTGTTTTTTGTTGGGTTTTTTTTGCTAACGGGGAGTGATGGCAATCATTTCTACTAAGATTGCGTCCCCGTCTGGCGTCAGGCTTTCCTATACGATTCGGTCCGCTTCTGCGGAAAGAGAAGAAGATTTCCTTGGTATCTACTCGACAGTCAACAAAACCTCTGCCTGGTTCTTGCTGCTGTTGCTGCTGCTGTTGTTGTTGCTGTTCTCTTTGCTTCTGAAGTCTGTACTTCTCTGTCCATTCTTCTTGTTCTTTCTTGATTTCCTCTCTGAAGACCTCTTCTATCAGGTCTTGGGCCATTGATAACATCCTGATATTGTCTATCTCTTCAGGTTTAGGTTTCGGGTTTAGCCTGACACGATGTATATTCACGTAAGCTTCGTTCAGATTGGCTAGTCTGGAAGGCATGTTCATAAGTTGACGAGTCAACAGTGAATGGCCAGACTGGAGACCAACCCGCTTTATATGGTTCAAACGCGGACGCTATAGAAAACATCCCTACTCGGTTTTAGTGTCGGAACGCTATGATAGCGAATGTCATAGTGAGGGATAGAGAGAAGTCAAAGAGCATATATTTACAGTGCTTCTTGAAATCAAACGACATACACATTTTTTTTTTCCAAAACACAACATTTTTTATTCAACAAACAACTAACAAGTAACAAGTAACAATAACATCAAACAAACGTTTTTTGACAAGGTTGACAACGTCTTGAAATCATGTGAGATTTCCACTGATGGAAGGCATGAGGCCATTGATGTACACTACGTTTTCTAGCTAAAGACAAAAGATAACCATAATTATCACAGAACCATCTATCTACTTTCTCATCGTTCCTAGAAGAGTAGCTATCAAAATAAGTCACTAAATGTTCTAACGGATATCCAAGTCTGCGTTGATGAAGAAAATACACACACTATTGTCCACACACAATGGAATCTGCGCCTTGTAATTTCACATTATTGAATAGTGTTGTCTTGGAATTTCTTCTCATCAAGTCAACGATGTCGTCTTCCAAAGGGGGTAATCCATACGAATCAAAATACTCCACACAATCCTCTTGAGGGAAGTAGACGGCTATCCAGAGGGTTCCTGGGAGGTGACTGTCGCCCGTGTTGATGACATAAGCTTGATGGTCTTGAGGTTTGCGATGAGGTATTTCATCTTTAGCACACACGTCAGGATTCCAAGAAGCAATGAACGAACTGTTGTTGAAAAGGTGATAAAGTTCCCAGGTATCCATTTTTTGTTTTGTTATTTTTTTCACAGGTACTGGTAAGTCATCAATTAAATTCTGACATTTTGCTTTAAAATCTCTGTCAAGTAACCGCCATAGATCTGCAGAGTAGTCAATGGAGGGCAGGAATGATCACGCAAGCCTTTATACCACTCATGCAACACTGCTTCTTCCGAGATGAGACTCCAAGCCTCATCCAGATACTCGTTCAATTTTTCTTCTTGGCTCATTATTAGACACTTATCGTGTTGAATTTGACTGGGATGATCGTTCTGACATCCATAGCAATCTCCCTTGGTCAATTCCGTAATTTTATCCGCCAGGTGTTTAGCCAAACAGGACACTAAGTTTTGTTTTTGTTCGGGCCATCTGGAAGTGACCACCTTGTTTTCTTCGTCTTAGTCTTTGTCTTGGGGTTCTGCTTTCACGTTATCATCCCATTCCATTTCCAAAGATTCTCCACCGTTCAAAGTTGGATAAGAGTCTTTCATAGTTTCTAATAGTCTAGAATGACGTCTCTCAAACTGTTGATTTGTATGGTATTATCGAATTCGGCATACAAGATGACGTTCACTGTCTCAGTGAGAGCTTCTGCAAACTGAAGTTCCACACGCAGTTGACCTGATTTTATAGGGTGGAAATGTCATTTGTCGCTGCCTTAGTCTGGAGTGAAATCAAAAGCCCACAAAGTGTAACCTCATTCATAACCTTGGTACAAAATGCCGCGACTGGTGTTGGTCCCTAGCTGTCCGGTAACTTCGTACTGGGACAAGTACGATCTCAAGTAATTCTTCTGGGGAAAGTTAGGTTCGAAGGGTCTGGTACATAAGGTCTTGCCATCGCGACTGACTTCGATCTTGGACACCCTGTAGTGCTTAAACTGGAAAGGATTCTGATCATGGGCTCCGTTGAGGGCTGCATTACTGACGATACCAACGATTAAACATTTGGGTAACTGTCCTTGGAACAGATGATCTTCGATCTTGGATCGGAGTCCAGCAGCAATGTTGAAAGTTTTCACTTCTACGCGCCGTATCGGATGCTTGGCGGTTGTTCTGCTCAATGTGTGATTGGTGTCGTTTCCCGCTTTAGGTAACACTTCTGCGCGACGCACGTAAAGTCTGGCTTCTCGGATGATGGTTTTGTACTCGTTGGCATGAGCCATCAAATGGAAAGCGACACTGCTGAAATTAAATCATAGGCGAATATCCACTCCGTTCATCAAATACTTGTCTTGCAACCACATGTCCAAATGCAAGCGATCCATCAGTTCTAAACTACGACCTTCGAGGATTTTCTTTCGACGTTCGTTAAAGCCCACATTGTGACGATCGTCATCTGCTGTCAGGGTTGTGTCGGTAAATTTGTTCTCGCCTGAGGTGTCAGGTTTCCAAACTATGTGATCATCCAGATGAGTGTTCTTGGCCTCTTTTTTCATACGTCAAGAGATTGTCCAGGCACGCTCGGTAAGGGTAAGTATCCATGCTACTGCTGACCAGTTTGTTATTCAAGTACAAATCCACTTCGCTGACCAAGGACTGCATGAAATTGTTGACGGGAGCTACTCTAGCATCGGCTCCCGGATTAGTGTTGTCCATTTTGATCGCTTTCAGTTTCAGGTACAGGTAACTGCTATTCAGATCGATGTAATCTTCGGGCTGTCCTTTGATTTCAAGCACGATGGGGACTGAATCCATCAAAGAGGAGAGGGGATGAAATTCGACCCATTGGGATTCTTGCATCGTCATCATGGTGGGTGGCATGGCAAACAGATCCAGTTCCGACTTGGAACAAGCGCAATACTCGGTGCATCATTTTCTCTGATTTAATAATCAAAAACGTCTAAGTCTCGGACTGTTTTTCTTTTCTGACTCTTTCTAGCTCTAGAGGTGTGAAGTCCTCTCAAGGGGTGTCATGGTCGTCTTTTACTGCCTTATCCTTGCTATGGCGTCAGGGAAGCAGGAATGACTGACTCGGCGTCGCCCAGAGCATTTATAGGAGTTTTTCGTCAGCCCAAAATGTCTTTGCCCGTTTGAAGCAAGATATTTTTGCTTGTTCTCAAGAAGGCTTCTTTGGGGTTTTGTTTGTCAATGATGACATTTTGGAGAAATTCTTTACCTTGCGTGAATGCGGCATCTTTCAAGGTGTTTAATCCCCGTGTCACCATCGGTATCAAAACGGGAAACACTGTACAAAAGGCTGATTTTAGCATATCTCCTAAACCATGTCCTCATTGTCGAGCGACTCCTTGGTATACAGGATACATGACTGACAAGGGTTAGAATAATCGTTTTCAAAAATGGAGTTTCACTGTGACTTTCCCTTTAGTAAGTGAAATATTTTGTCCTAGATCTCCTTTTCTAATAATGTTGGCAGTGTCGAAATATGACTTACTGACGGGCAAATAGTGAGGTTGTACAAATACGCGGTGAACGTGATAGGTGTTTCCACCTTCCTCGTCAGCAGCCGTGGCAGAGTCCACATTGAAAGGAATGACGCGCAGTAACGGAACTGAGGTGTATCCCACCACGTTGTACTCCGCCACATCGGAGTACACAAAAAGCAAACACAGTCCTTGGTTCATTTCTACAAGGAACCGAACATATTTCGCACAATCCGAGTTACTAGTAATGGCTGGTATTTCGTTTGCAATCTTGATCAACTTAGAGTCTCCACCCAAAATGTCATACAATTCAGGACAAAATGTAAGGGCCAATATTTTGTCCTCTGAAAATTTCATCAGTAGGCGAGGAGATATTTTGTGGTACTCGATCGTAACACCTTTTCTGGTTCTCTCCAAGACTTTACCAAACATGTTACTGAACTTGTTAGCAATGGCGTTCACCAAATGTTGACCACTAAAATAATAGCCTGGGGGACATTTCAACCGATAAGAGGTTCATTTAGTTTTTGGGTCTTGTGATTTCATAGAGTCAGCGACATTGCTGCGTTCATCCAATGCTTGTTGCACTTGCTCGTTATGAACTTCTACCGTAAAAGTGTTTTGATTTTCGACGATGTTTTTATTTCTGTAGGGTGAATCATTTCCACTAAAGCCACTTCCCAACTGGCTTCGTGATCCAATTGGATGGCCTGAGATAATTTGGCCGTGTAACAGCACAAAGTGTTATTGGGAAACACTTCCATGGAACTGTCACTGGGTAACGTTAAATAAAATTGTTCATTCATCATTCCAGAGTTCTTGTGTCCGAGGGGTCACTGGAAGTCAGAGGAGTGTCTAAAAGAGGATTGTTGTGATTGGATAGGTGACTGTTGGAAGGGTGGCTAACGTAGGACGCAAGACTCCCGTGGTTGATCCTGTTCGAGGAATATTTCAGGGACCGATTGGGAAGAAGGTAACCGATGCAACTGCTGAGTAAAATGGTCCACAATTGTTTGTCTCCTTGTTGCAAAGTCAAATTGGCAATGGCAGCACCAATGACACAATACACCACAAAGATTTGGCAGAAAAAGACGATTTGCGTTTTAGACACACGTTCTCCACACCACACCCACAAGGGTTGCTTTTGTAGATCTTGCAGAGAAGAACTGGACGAAGGAGTGGTCACTGCAGTAGCTGAGGCTGTTTCGAAGGGCGTGATGGTCATTTCTTTTTATAGTTGATGATTTGCGACGCGTCGATCGAAGAGTCAAAACTGGAAGGATATCGTTTCCAACGTACTTTGACTTCTTCCACACGTTATTTTCCTACTTTCCGGGGTCTTCGATCGAGTTTGCTTTTGATCTCGTACACTTCGTCTTCTTTTTTTGTCACACGTTGTAACTCGGTCAAGTAAAACGTTTCTTTGAACACTTCTCCGTTCGTGTCTTCTAATTTATAGACGGGAGGATGACGGCCACGCTCTCGTTCAGTGACACGAAACAATTCGGTGGTCCAATTGGGTAAGTAACCTTTGTCGAAAGTGCGTTTGGTTTTCTCAATGCGCACCCAATCTCCTGTTGTCACCACTCCAGCTTTCTTGGGGACAGTTACCATCGGGGACGTACCAAACAGACGCTAGAAGACGGTCACTTTGTTGTCGGGAGTCACTTCTTGGGGACACGTCCGATGCTTCGATGGTAAGATTGGATGTACGCTTGGACGAGGTGGGGTAAGACGTCAATGTACTTGAGAGTGTGTTGATGCGTAAAACATTTCCACATGCGTTCTTTCAAGGTGCGTGGAAAACATTCCACGATGCTGGCTTTGGTTTTGGGATTCTTGGTGGTGAAAAAATGAATGTCACATTTCTTCAATTCTTTTTGGAAAGCTTGGTTGTAAAATTCGGTGCCTTTGTCGGTTTGCCATCGAGGAAGGTGACGACCACTTTGTTTCAACACCAGTTTGAGGGCTCGCTGAAATTCACTGCTGGATTTGGAAGTCAAGGCTCAACCCATGCAAATTTGGTAAAGACGTCGATGACACAAAACAAATATTTGTAGCCACGATTGTAGGTGGCCAAATGGGAGACATCGGCTAAATCGGCTTGCCATTGATGATCGATACCCTCGCCTCGGTGCGATTTCTAGTGTACGTGGCTTGTTCTTTTAACCAGCGATGTATTTGAGGTACACGGATACTTTTCAGTCGATTTTTGGCAGCATGATACAATTTCTGAACTCCTCCGTAACATGCAGGATGGGGTGGATCGTAGTAAATGGTGGCTAACACCTTCTCTATTTTTTAAATAAGTGATCATTTTTTCGCTGATGGTACTCTGAAGTGGTTTAGAAACGGCTTTACATGTCCGATGTGCAACAGGAGTAGAAGTTATAGGTAGCTTTGGTGGTGGTGGTGGTGGTAATGGAATTGCTTTGGTCTTCTTTTCTTTTTTACTTCTGCTTTCCCTTCTTTCTTTTTCACTTCTGTCGAAGGTGAAGTGGACATCATCTTTTTAACCCAAGCTTTAAGTTCTTCTCGTTGGGGTGTAGGGGAAGGGGTCAACAAGGACGCTGCAATCATACTAGGGATGGGAGCTGCTGACGGTGTTTGAAAGACTTCTCTTGCCTCTTCTTCTTCAGGCACACGTGAGGCTACGTCTGTCTGGACCGCTGGTAGAGCTGTTTCGTCTAAAGCTTTCTGGTGAAAGAGTTGCAGTTGTTTGAACAATTGACCGTACCGTTGCGATTTTTCCGTTTCTGACAAATCGCTGCGATCCATCAATGATTGCAATTCGTGTTGTGACTGGGACAACGCATGGGTGGAGGAGCTTTGGACAGGACAGACAACATGTCCCAATGTTTGACTAAAGGAGGTGGTAATCCTTTCCTTTTCTTTCCTTTGGGGGTAGAAGAGGAATGTCTTTTTTGGGTGACATTTTTCTTGGTTGGTTCGTTGGTTCCGTGTCACACACCACAAAATACACTAACGTCGATGACTTGGCACACGGCCTTTTATCCTTTTCTGGGGACTATCGCTTTGTCATAAAGGTGACGATGTGTTTTCCAAAATCGCCAAAATTCTGCTTAATGGTTTGTCCAAGACAACGACAACTTGCAGATGAGCAAAAGCATCTTCTCGTTGGGTTCCACTAACATTTTGTCAAGTGTAACAAGATCTACAGTATTTAGAAATATCACTCATAACTTTTTGCCACTACAAATGATTCAAGATCTTGTAAGAAGTTTTACCGGCCCCTAAATGACGGGCCAAGAGCATTTCATATGCTAGACTAATAATTGTCTGTCAACATCAGCACTTGGAGGAAAACGTTGCTTTGGGTCAAAGATTTTGCGATCTGAATAAACACACAAGTCTATTTAATATGATTTTTGTGTTATTGTTTCATATTTAAAGCATCATGTGACAAATAATAGCATAAAAGCTAGCAATTTTGGGCAAATGGAAATTGGAGTCGAAGATTGCAGAATTTGAGTCAGGTCCTGCGATTTTTAAAGTCATCAGCCCTGGGCCTGTGCTTAAAAGAGATTTGAGTACTGCAGAAAAACAATCACATTTTGCCTCTTTAATGGTCATCTGCGGTGTATCTGTATTTTTACGTAGGACAGATCACTACTGGCATTTAACTACAGAGGGTGTTTGGATCTTCACAGGTCTGGTGGAGTGCCGAGTTCAAAGCATCCACTGGATTGGCACTCACAATATCTCCGTCCAGGACATTCCACTGCACAATAGTTTTTATAACGAAAGAGTTTCTAAATCGATCAGTAACAAATCCTTGAGTTTTTAATAAAACATTTAGGATTGTTAGTGACCTGATTTTCTACAAAATGTTTGCGTTCAAGGTCAGTGTAAGATTTAGATTTTATGAGGTTATGTGGCTTAAGTCTGACTATGTAATTAGCGATGTCTATTTATGGTACCGTACCTTTCACTATTTTGATTAGATAAGTGAGCCTATTGAACTCACATCGCTGTTGAAAGCTAGGGAGCTCAGGGGTCCCACTAGACATCAATTTTAGGGGACAAGTGACTTCTTTTGGACAGAACAGGGAGACGTGTAAGCTGAAC
>JAECUM010057844.1:0-12611 GCA_016617855.1 Megalonaias nervosa
TGCTGCGAGAAGCGGAAATATACCACCCGTTTTAGCGATGTTTTTGATGGCGCCCGCAGAAAGATTAAGTTTGACGCCTTTATTTGATTTTTTAGCGTCGTTGAAGTTTTTAAACTGACACTCGGTCAACGATAGTTTATTTGCACCGGTCATCTGTTCTCGCTTTAGCGATATTTTTATTCCACAGTAATTTTTTGATGCTGATTGCAGCCTTTTAATCTGACCAGGAGTCAGACTCACACTAACGTGATGATATGACATTATTAATATTATGAACGATCTAATTACATGTTTTCTACTGGGGCATCAATAACTCTCATTCGTCCACCAACACCTTCGAGTAACATCGATTTATCGCTGAGTATAACGGCTATTGCTCTGTAATTAACAATAGCTCCTCGAGTCACACTAGCTCGAAAATGTATATCTACAACAGATTGTCTGGTTAAATCTAAATGTTCTAGTGAAAAGTAATAAATCGGATACAGCGTTGTAAAATCTAGCTGCGATATTTGTAAACCAGTATCAATATTTTGATCACGTCCCATGAATGTCATTAATCGATGATATACACGTGCTACATGATTTTGATCGAAATTCAATAATATATCCTCGGATGGTTCTTGATGTCCATTAATCCTCAATGAAACCTCAGAAACACCGAGTTTGTCAAATATCATTATACTTTCATCTTGATTGTTTATTCGTGCAACATCTTGAAACGCAATAAATATATGTCTTGGTGCAGAAACACCTTGTTGAGAAGCTATCTGCCATGTAAATAAACCATCAATTGCACTCTGGATAACATCCGTGGTCATAGTCAACCATGACAACGTTGATTTACCGCCTTGACTCATAAAAGATAACAACCGGTCTTCTTCAGATATTGACGGAGTCATCACTGGCATCCACAGGGAAAGTTTTGTTAGTACTACTTTACCAGGATCGCCAATGGGTTTCCATATTGCATCATTATCATCGCCTTTTCGTACAAGTACAACCGTATGTTTGGCTCCGAAAATAACTTTTCTGACATTTCTACAGAATCCAAAAATATGTGACAGTGGAATTGCACATGAAAATGTTCTCCTATCACCTTTTAACATTGCTCGACGTGCTGCAAATCCTAAGTTGAAATTCGCATTCATTGATGTTACTGCAGTGGTATCTGCAGCTCCTCCTGCATCTCTCACATTACCTATAATAACATTTTCATGGTCGGAATGATTAATTGTGTCCTTCGCAAACATCATTGATGGACCAGCTGATCTTGAGTAATCGTCGCTGTATCTCGCAAGACCAAGTATTGTTGTAGCAACATCGACGTCTTTCTGGATTGATTCAATATTTTTTCCGTCAATCATGTACGTAGCGCTATCAAATAACGCCATAATACCATTATTAACAAAGCCGACACTAACATTAGCGGCGTATGCTACTGGTGCTGCAGGAACAACGTTATTTAAAATTTCACCTTCAACTTCAATAAATGCTTCAGCGGGTAAGAAATATCTACTTGTATCCTGAACCTGTAGTTCAATTCGTCCACGCTGATCTGGAATTCGTGCGTCGTAAGAATAATACTGATAATCGCGCACAGACTCATCTTTGAGTACTGGTGCATCCATGTCAAACGCGGGGTCAGATACGCGCTTAAACATCTTTATTATTATCGTCTTCGTCTAACTCGAAGACCACTTCCTGCTATCAGACTAGCGGTTATATTTTTTCCTTTTCCGACATCGGGATATCAGCTAACTCCGCTAGTTTTTGATTAGCGGCTTGATTTATTATTTTACTTACGCTTGCTGGCATCACTTCAGTGCTAGGTAATTTCACAGGTCGGACCGGTCTGCGTATTAATCGTGATAGTCTATCTTTAATTGCTGAAAATGCTTTGCTAGCGAGATTACCAACAGCGCCTATACCCTTTTCACGAACAACATCAATAGCTTTCATTCCTAGTTGCTTTGCAATCGGTATTGCTTTTGGGGCTATCCTTCTAAACAGACCCTGAATAACATCACCTAATCCATCTCCGTAGGTCGTTTTGTATACAGGTAATCGAGAGTTTATTACCCTGACCATGGTAGGTCCACGTTGAGTACCATGCACGATCATTTTATTATTAACTGTTTTTATCACTAATTACATACTTAATCACTGTAATAATCGTCGGCGATTTCATTAATGAGGGATCGATACACATTAATATCCATGATGCCGCCACTAAATAATCGTTTACAAATATCAGCTGCTTCATTAATGATTTCTGGGGAATTATTACCAGCTCGTTTTCCTCCGATGAGAATTTCTAGTCGATCGACATCAGCAAGGATATTATTGGGACAAGTAATAAGACCACTTCCTAGACCACTTCCAGTCGCGCCGGGAGCGTCTTGAAATTCTTCTTCACGTATTGTTCTGACTGGTTGTTGTGATTCTTCTTCTTGTTGTTGTCGTTGTAGTAGTGGTTGTAGTCGTGGTATTGGTTGCAGTGGTGATGGGAATATGAGATGTGGTGATGATACTGGTGATAATTCATATTGTTGTGGTGATGGTTGTCTCCGCCGTCGAGATTTCTGCTTTTTTGATGATGTAACTGGTATTCCAACACTTTTTTCATTTCATTAACTTCATTAACAAAATCATCATATTCTTCTTTATATTTTTTACTGATTTGTGAAATATCCTTGTACTCCCGAAATACCCTAGCATTCCACTCGTTTTCTGGAGTGTTATAAAATTCTGGCTTTAGAAGATTACTCCGAATCTGATATCCCGCCGCAGCAACTCTAATAGGATCAGTTATAACTGCTTCATAGCCTTGTTTATTAAAATACCGAGTTTTTAATTCTGGTTTAGAGAGATCCTCGACAATATTTTTAACATCTTGAATTTCAGCACGTGTTTTATCGGCAGACTCCATAGCTTCCTTAATTTGGTTTGGTAATGCTCCAATAACCTTCTGTGTTGCAGTTGTAGCCTCAGCTGTTTTCTCTAACACAGGTTGGATACCTTTAGTGGTCTCAGTGATAGGTTTAAATAACTGTTTTGTATCCTCCTCAAATTCAAATCGAGATTCCTGACGTGATTGTAGTTGTTGCTTAACAGAATCACGAACAGGTAGATATTTTTTAATTGCATCTAGTCGCTCTCGAGCTAATTTAGCTGAGTGTGGTTCTCCAATACTCATTATTGATAATATCTATAATGGCTGTTTAATTTATAGCAGCAGAGAGGGTGAATGACATACGTATGTGACCAGATTGTGAAAAAAATCTGGTCAATTAAAGAAGTTTTCATTATTAGGCAAAAACTTCTTTTTTTTCAGGGAACCCTTAATTTTCAAAAATAAGGTCTCTACAAAGTTGTAGGGTTCACCCTCTCTGCTGCTTGTGTAATTCAACTTGCTCGTTTTTTTTTTTTTGTTTTTTTTTAAAATTTTTTTTTTAAAATGCAGGACCAATTTTTCTTCGCTAGCCAAGGTTCCAATATATTTTAGTGCTTGTCCTGCGACATATATCGGATTTCATGAGTTGCCTCCCTTAGCATGGAATGCCAACTAACCAATAGCGTGTAACAGCGGTGCATTGTACATTGGTTGGAAATGGTGGAGGAAATTGACTTAAAAAGGATACTTTGTAAGTTTTAACATCGAAAGTATGACTACATACCAGAGGGAAGCCATCACAGGTGTATTGGAGTGAAAGGTATTTTTACAAACACGGACCCACAGTGAAAAATTGCTCATTTATCAGTCAATTAAAGTTGTATGCTCCCCTAATGTCTCGATTATGTAGGAACAGTGTTCAAATTTGAAAAACTTAATTTTGATTAGATGGGGTGGCTTGCCGCCGCATCCAATGAAATTCACAGACCCGAAGCACAGAAATATCCTCAAGGTACAGATAGGGTTATCATGTATGAACCTTGGGTAGCGAAAATGAGACCATGTATTTTGGTACAAAAGGGCACATGTTTGTGTCAAGGAGGAATTGTATGCGTAGACACGTCTGGAATCAATTTATCCACCATATTAAATAGTGTATTCTTATCGTACTTGATTGTCTGTAATGAAGATGAGAGACAAACAAGTGAAATAATGAAAAATGCGTTATCGAAAAGACTTGTAATTGTATCAGGTGATATGCACAGCGGACTAAATTTTCTCCAGTGAAATTGAATGTTACTGACCGAAATCACACATGACAATCACGAACGGGGGGCCCCGAGTGGCCGAGTGGTCTAAAGCGCTCTCCGTTACGGATCACTGCCATCTCACCTCTGTCTGCGTGGGATCGAGTCTAGGATTCGGCGAATGTGGATATGTGAGAAAGCTTGCCAGTAGCTTCTCGTGGGTCGGTGGTTCTTTCCGGGGATTTCCCGGTTTCTTCCTCCACCATTAATTCTGGCCGCCATGTATAGCCTATCGTGTGCTGAAAAATGGCGTTAAGCCCCACAACAACAACAACAATCACGAACGGTACGAGAACTGCAAAAAATATTAATAAATTAACCGAATTTTACAAAAATGTTGAATACAAAACTAAATTTTGACTTACTGTACCACTGAAAGAGAAATGTGGATGAAAAAATTTAAGTTGTAACATGTATATAATCGAAATTTATTGTTTGGAGGACGTGTTAGTATATGGCAGCAAAAAAACTGGCCCATCCGGAATAACGGTGACCATCTATTCGTTAGAAAGGGAAGTTAACATGTCGGCGTTGCTTCCCTTTGTGTAATATAGGTGGCGCTCTACAGTATCGTATTTTGCATAGTTAGAATTTTAGAGAAAAAGAATTCCCCCGGGTTCCTCACTAGTTATACTGGCTATTTAAAAAAGACCCTGTATATCTTAAGTATTATTCAAAGAACCTTTAATTCCCTTTATTTTGGTGTATGATTGATGGTGTGATATGGGTTATAGAGTTTACAGCTTGGCCTTACTCTAGATGTGCACCTTTCAAAAAAGTGCTAGCTCCACTTGGTCATTTTCACTTCCTGAACTTCAGAGGTAAATTGTAAAAAAAAAGAGAGCTGATAACTTTTGTTTACATTTTAAATATTTGGTAATTCATTCATTGCACCTTCAGAAGCTGGTATTGTCTAGTCTGGCAAAATTCATTTTCTCTATTTTAATAGCTGCTAAGGATAGTGTACTTCAGACAAATTCAGGCTGATTTTTGGAGCACAAGGGAGCAGTCATTTTAGTTAGCAGTGTGCTAAGATCATTTACAATTTCCAAAAGTACAATATCCAAAGAAATGTCAGCCACATTACATCAAAGGAGCATAGAGGCATGCCAATATTCTCTCCACTGTGCATGTTTTAAATGCAAACGTCACCTTACATATGTCATTATCTCAAAAGTACATAATAACTGGTGAGCGCCCCCATATCGACCGAAAGATGTTTTCGTCTCGGCGAGTGCTGGATTCGGAGGTTACTGAAAGTTATCCTAATGTAATATGATCAGGATATTTTTTGAAGAAGAAACGGCGCTTGGTGCACAAGAATTATTTAACGTTGGATTGACTCTCCGGGGTATAAAGGGGATTTGCCATGGGAATAGCACCATGGAGTCTAAGGGAAATTTAACATGGTGTGGTTCTCTGGTCACTAAGAGAATCAACAAAATGTAGAAATATATACCTGGATGAAGAGAAGAACAAACATATATTTTAAAAATTATCCAGGCATTAGCTTACTTTTACAATTCAAACATAGTCATATCTGTTATAAATCCTGTAATTGAACCAAGAAGAGTACAGAATTTATCAGACTTAATTCGTGCTTTTGCAGTCGTATGTATATTAATTCATTTACTAAATGTATGCTCTGTTGATGGCTCTATTAGGATAGAATTTTTGAGTAAAAATAATAACATTGAAATTCTCTCTAAATTGTACTAAAACTAATTTTTTCATTGGACTAATTTTTCATTAAATTATATTGGGAGTAATTTCCACTAAAATATATGGAGATTAACTTTATTTACTATATTCTATATTGATAAAGATTGCTTCCTTTATAAAGAAGTACAAATATTCTCTCCCGTATTATACATGCGTATGCTAACTCAGCAGAAACAACACTCAGTGGTAAAAATTCTTAACATTCTTTCTGACTTAGTAAGTTAGGGTTCAACCGTTTTTCCGAGACGAATAAAATGCTGATTAGGCGGATTATGACGCAATGAACATATTCGATTCCATCAGGATAGACTGAGCCTCTTTCTGGTTTGGGACAGATACACGCGCTGCTTGCATGATACTCTTGGTACCAACATCTTTACCAAATATGGCCAAGGGTATCTTGAACCAGTATAAATAATGCTCCGAGCCGCTTGTATCTTCAATTGTTAGTCCCAAAGCTAGAGAGGTCTCACCTATCTTCTTACAGGTAAGAATCGTTTGTGTTCGTAAAATTCTTAATGAATAAGTACCTTTAAAAGTTAAAGATTTCTGTGGTAACTTTCGTAGTTTGCAATATTCTTGTGAGTTCTCTTTTTATTTTAATATTATAATGTAATGGAATATTTAATTGTTTTTAAGAATTTATATTCATTTGTATTATGGTGAAAAGACTAATTCGCTACCAACTTCATGCTAAGATTTAATTTGGGAATAAAATATTCTTTAAGTAATAAAGAATAATGTTTAGTAATCTATTTCAAATTAGTATTTTATCTTAAAATTGAGTAAAATATATTTCTTTAAAATGATTGTTGCATTAATCGCAACTATTGAATTTTATGCTCTTTGAATTCAAACGATATCTAATTATTTATATTATATTCTAAAATACAGGAATCACAAAACGTATGAAGTTGGTAAGATCGAAGTAAAGTACTCAGTATATATCTTATGTATTTTTCAATATAAAGGTTTATAAGTTGTATCTCCGGAATGTGACTTTATATATCTATCTATATCAATTATATCAATAAAGTTGTTAGTCCCAAAGCTAGAGAGGTCTCATCTATCTTCTTACAGATCCCGTACCCTCGCATTGTCGAGCTTTCCCCAAGGAATGTAGTCGTATCTACACCATTATGCGTGACACCTTCTTAAGAGAGCCCGAACTTTTTCTTCTCTCTCTCTCTCTAACCATGGACCGAGACAGTTTTTAAGTCATGCGTAATTCCTTCTCATAGCAAGAAATGAGAAGAAGATTATGATAAAATCCTTATCATAATAGCTCGATATACACGTTGGCAGTGTTGCAGTCGTAATGCTTTTAGGAGGCAGATTTGGTAAATGAGTCAATTTGATTTGGAATTCTGCATGGAGAAATGTCACTTTAGCTATAGTGCGAATTTAACATGAGAATAACTCTGGGGAATTTAATATGGGGAATGACTCAATGGGTCAGTTAATTGCGCTAAACATTAAACATTGGATAGAATATATTTGCCAAACCAGAGAGAGAGAGAGAGAGAGAGAGAGAGGGAGAGAGAGGCTAAAACAGAGCACCATTTCTGAGGGACTAACACTCCTACAGACTTACAAACCAACGAAAATGGTAAGAATACACACACACACACACACACACACACACTATACTTCGAAACACCAAACATGATCACACAAGAGGGCCAGGATGTAAAGGAGGGATAGTGACGTCACTGTGTCACCTACAAGCAAGGATAGGTGTGCGCACATTGTTTATCTTACCATAAATTAAACGTTACCTATGAGTTGTTGAGAATTAAATAGATACTACTCAAATGATCGTCAAATAGAACACCCGCCCCCCAATCCCTCCATTTCAGAAAATGGGAATTGCAACCCAGGTCAAGCATATGGATATATAATAGTTTACCTAAGAATTATTCATTCTTGGTTTAACGTCTGAAGCAAAACCTTATTATTGTGATCAGTTTTTCATTTGGGTGTATGTATTTATTCAAATTGTCATTCACTAGAATTACAAAGTGACTAATGATATTCTTTGAGAGAAACATTAATTGGAATACAATGAATTCAGACAAGAACATTATGGATTATATGATTTTGATACGTCCAAAGATTCTTAACACACTGCCACAGTCCAGACCATTGGCACTGTCACGTGGCCCCTACGGAATTATTACTAACCCTGGAGAAGGACGGACAATTAAAAGGTTAAATAGCTCCTAGCCCCCAGTCAGCAAGGCCGACTGTCTAGGTGTATAAAATATATAATAATAAGGTGAAAGGTATAACAATTTAATAAACTATATCAAGGTATTCAACAATTACAGGACAATTTTTCAGTGCAATTGCTTCCAATCCATACAAGACATATTCAAATTGCCAGTTATTTCATCACGCGAAATTAAAGGTGAGAGTGTTTCCTTCCCGTGTCCCTCCTATGTTACTCAACTGTAACTTCCGCCTTGTATTCCTTTGTCGGTACTTCCGGTACCCTTGTTTCCGTTCTCCAGGCCCTCCTAAGTACTTCTGGTACCCTTGTTTCCATTCTCCCGGCTCTGCTTGTCGGTACTTCCGGTACCTTCGTTTTCGTTCTGCAGGCCCCGCGCCATCGCACAACTGCCTAATTCCACTTGCTTTCCTCGTCTCCTTCTCATTAATCTTAGGGTGGCGTCCTATCCCACCCGGAGAGCTTCCTAGCTGTGGATGTGATGTGATGTGATGTGATCATGATTTTTAACGTAGCTTTAACAATTTTTCAGTCATATCGCTACGATGTCTGCAGTGTGACAGTTATAGTGATGTCTAGCTCTGGGGCATCATGCCGCAGACATCTAGCATGATATCCCACCCAGTCACATTATCCTGACACCAGGCCAACCAGTCCTAACACTAACCTCTTAATGCTGAGCGCCAAGCGAGACAGCTGTTAGTACCATTTTTGTAAGTCTTTGGTATGACTCGACCGGGGATCGAACCCACGACCTCCCGCATCCGAGGCGGACGCTCTAACCACTAGGCCACCGAATCGGTCCCTAGCTGTGGATTAGAAGGGACGTACAATTTTGCCTCCTTGTTCAACCACAGGAGAATTAACACACTCTCACAGACCTTTCAGCAGTATAATGGCAATTAAATCATTAGGTCAACTCATACGCTCACTTTGAAATATTCCACACACGCTTGTTCTATAATAAAGACTATAACAACAACAATAATGTCACGACTTCTGATACATACACGCATATCCCTAATTCTCAATATAATAAAGTATCAACATCAACAATATTCCGACGCATTTCCTGCCTTACAAATTATGAAAGACACTTACAAATATAAAAATGCCTAATTATACGTGCACAAGGCCAACAATACCTAACTCTGCACAATCCACAACTATATATTAAAATACAAACAAGTAAAAGGTCTAACAATACTCGTTATTAAATTCAGTTATGCATCACGATGCAACATCGTAGCAGATTACACCATCCACTTCGATTTTATCCTAACACTTAATCTTGAAAATTACTAACTTGCTATACGCTATATTAAGTCATGTTGATAATTCAGCTATACATAGAAGATTAAATTTCTGCTAAATTAAATGCACATAACAACTTATAAATCTTACGACACCTAGTTAGGAATTTAGACAGATTCAGACAAAGAAATTTTAAGTCAGAAGCCTTTGTTCCAAATCTCGTCCGAAGTTCCTAGAACTCCTTTCCCACCTTGTTTGCTCTCAGAGTGCAGTCTAGTGTCCCCCAACTTCTCTATGACCTACTCTTTCTACGTCCAAACGTGCACTGATTCTTTCCCAATGAATGTAGCGGAATAATGTCTGGCTGCGTGAGAAACCCGCCCAAAATTTGACTATCTTAGTTCTGTTTGGATACCGGTGCTCTCTTTGAAAACTGTCATGGTTAGTAGCACTGATATGTTATAATGTCGGTTTTCTGGTCTCTAAGCCTAAGCCGACCGGTGACATCACTGCTGACGGCAAAACAAACAGTTTCTCACCCCGCGGCAAGGTTCTCTTTGAAGTAATCGCGAATTTAACCGTAACGCAATGGCAAAGGCACGGACAGGTAGTTTCTTTGTTTCAGAATCGATCTAAAGTCGTAAAATTATATTACACGTATTGACATTACACAAAGTACTTTGAATTACGAATTCTATCAGAAGACACGTATAACATGAGGCAGGGCTTGTTAGCAAATTTTCTCACACAACGTGACAGGCACATCAGCACATTCGAGTCTACAGATACATCAGCACAGTCAGTATTGGAACTTGTTTGGAATACCACTGGAACTCATTTGGAACTTCCCACATTGTGACTTGTGAGAAAAGTTTTACGGCTATTTGGGATTTTATTCACAATACTGAAAGCACTTTTAAATTTTCATTTTATATTCTAGGGAAATAAATTGTTTGTTGAATTTTACAAGGCTTGTTGGTTTCCGCTCTTTTCCATTACTTAATTTAAGTCCATTGAGTCGAAACAATACTAAAAACAAACCAGGTAAAAGACACACTTACGTTCTTTGTTATACATTCTTGAATAAGAATCATAATGAAATTAAAGAATACATTACAAAATCCATTTTTAAACAGATTTTAAAAAAACAGATGAAAGGCAGTCACAGCTAATATTTCTTAATCAGACAGCCGCTTTCAGAGATCGCCTAAATTCTTTGGAAAAGAGATACTACTCAAATGATTTCCAAATTAAAACAAGCCAGATCTCTCATTATGTTATATCTATCTATCTATCTATCTATCTATCTATATATATATATATATATATATATATATATATATATATATATATATATATATCTGTGTTTGATATCTTGTTCGTTGTTGTTGTTGTTATAGGGTTTAACGCCATTTTTCAGCACAAGATAGGCTATACATGGCAGCCAGTATTAATGGTGGAGGAAGAACCCTGGAAAACCCCGGGAAGAACCACCGACCCACGAGAAGCTACTGGCAGGCTTTCTCACGTACCCACGTTAGCCGAGCCTGGACTCGAACTCACGCGGACAGAGGTGAGATGGCAGTGATCCGTAACGATCAGCGCTTTAGACCACTCGGCCACTCGGGGCCCCTATCTTATTCGTACTAGAGACGAAGACATATCAAGATAAAGAGACACTTGGGATTTATGTTATTGTTTCGTGAATAAGATTCCAAATGATATATCAAAACACACCACGAAAGTCCATTTTATTCTTCTTTTACTTTCTGTTTTTTTAAGTTCGTCACTGGTATGGGTTCTTCTTCAACTTTGGCTTCTGGACGCTCCTTCTCCTTGTTCTCTTCTGTTTTCTTTGGACACTCCGTAGACCAATGCCCATTTTCTTTTGGACCTTGACAGCACGCATGTATCTTTACTTTTGTCTCTCTTTTCTCATATCTTGGAAGTTTCTTTTCTTAGACGTTACCGACATTCTGGAGACCAATGTACTCAAGTTTTGCTATATTCTATGAACGATACTCTTTACTATAACTTCAGATGGGAAATAATTTGCTGCCCTTTGCAGTTTAGTCCGATAAATCAAAACCCAAATCCGCGTTGTTACTGATGGACGATATGTGGGTCTGGTGTCACCTGTTCATTAAAATGTGCAATTTTTTGCTGCATGCAAATCTTTCCGGAGCACACTTATGTATACTTTAGACACTTACTGGCACTTGGTAACAGCCATATCTAGCGCGAAATTCAAAATTACCACAAGACAGAGGGTTGTGCTATTTCACATGGATTTACAAGTCGCCAAACAAAGGATTTGCACCGGAAATATAATGTACATGTCACCAAAAGAATTCTTCAGCCGACGATAGCTCCACAGCCGCGAGAAATACCGCTAAGTGAATAAAATCAATGTATAAAATGTACACCGATGTATGCAGACAAGATTGTCTACCTATTTTTGTAGGTTTTAATGAATAGGCAATATCATCCCCTAAATCGCCAGTCAATATCATCACGGGTGAGGTGCTGATTTATCGGCCTATTTGCAGCTGATTCAGAGGGCAGTGGTTGTATAATCCAATCTTTATATATATATATATATATATATATATATATATATATATATATATATATATATATATATAAAACATTCGCCCGACGGCAATGCCAACTGATAAATGACGTCTGCGCAAATACCTTTATAACAACTTTATTGAATAACCAGACATACACAGAGTGCTTGGTAACTCCAGCGTTGTAGAATCTGACTGTACGTCGTGCTAGAAATTTCAACTCGGGCGACCGCGCGTGGCCATTATGTTCAGTAAGTACAATGATGCTAGCATGTTTGCATATACGTGAAACATACAATAATTTTCTATAACCCGTTTCGATTACAATAGGACAATTTGTTGAACTTTCCAAAACGGAGACGTCTGAGATTGTTGCACCGGTCGATTTTACGCGGGATACCCACAGTAGTATGTCATGCCTCGTTGTGAGGTAGTAAAAAACTCGTTGATCCGTAGGGTTATACAGTTTATCACGCCCCTGCATCTACAGCAGATTATCGGCAGTTTGGTTCATTCATATCGTAGATGTCATCATGGGCGCCCGCAGGAGGGGTCAAGGGGTGGTGGTGGTGGTGTCACGTGACCCCCCCAAATCATGCTGCAAATATATATATATATATATATATATA
>JAECUM010057848.1:0-16919 GCA_016617855.1 Megalonaias nervosa
TATATATATATATATATACAGTTACCACGGTAAAGTGCAGCGTTGTGTGTTCGTGGACGTGTGTGTGTGTGTGTGTGTGTGTGTGTGTGAGAGAGAGAGAGAGAGAGAGAGAGAGAGAGAGAGAGAGAGATTAGTACATGGTAATACATTTCTTTGTCCTTCTATTTGTCTATCTAATTATCTATCAATATAATGCCTAGCTAGCTATCCATATACATTGTATCGTGGAAGTCTGAATCTCTAAAGATTTTGTTTACTTCCAAATCAAATGCCTATTACAAATGACCTATTGCAATTTATATCCATACATGTTTCCTTATTTTAAAGATTAACAGTCATCCGTCCTTCCACCCTTTTATAGATAGATATTTTTATACATAAATATATACAAATGAGGTGTGTGTGTGTGTGTGTGTGTGTGTGTGTGTGTGTGATTTGGATTTGTAACGAAGCTTTAACGATTTTTCAGTCATATAGCTACGATGTCTGCAGTGTGGCAGTTTATAGTGACGTCTAGCACTGAGCATCATGCCGTAGATATGTAGAATGGTGTCCCACCCAGTCTGATTATCCTGACACTAGGCCGACCAGTCCCAACATTAACCTCTGAATTCTGATCGCCTAGCGAAGCAGCCGTTAGTACCATTTTATTTATAAATCTTTGGTATGACTCCGCCGGGGTTTGAACCCGCTACCTCCCGATTCAGAGGCGTACGCTCTAACCACTAGGCCACCGGAGCGATAGTACATATGAACAAATTAATTAATGCACAAAAACCTCCTTGGACCGTGAATTGCTGGTACAATATAGGCGGTTTGGATACAGGGGCTGTATCTAAATAGAAACAGTTTAATCAATTCCAGAATGTATGTCCATCTGTAGAGGAAGTCATGTAGCAAGAGGACTGGCCCAGGGGATGACGGTTCGTTATTTAAAAAAAAAAAAAACGTATGAAATATTCTTATTCCTTTGCATAAACGGACATTTTTCTTGAAAACAATTACCAAATTGCCTTTCCATATTGTAGTATATGGCTGATATCTTTATTGTTAACAAACCTACTGATGATCTTATATTTTCGACGTGTGCGAACATGTGGGCATGTACGTCGACTTGTCGATTATGAATAGAACCACCAGTCAACAAGATTTTACCCTTAATCTAAGTGTATAAACACTCATTTCGGGGATTTACGTCAGCGCACTGGGCACTGTTAATTACTCGTTGAATGGGAAACGGAAGCCTCCACTTGACACTTTACCGCATGTATCGAGGAGGAAATGGATTTGAAGGCGCCAGAAGATACGTGTCTGTGTTTGATCAAGAGCTCCAAGTGGACAATGATGAAATTTTGAGTTTTTGTTGCCAAATTTGAAAGGGTATCTTCTTACACTTGGATAATTTAGAAAATAATTTTGAAAGAGGAACTATCTTCCTGTGGTTGATGTTGATGATGGTATATTATAGAGTCTGTCCAACAGTGTAAGCCTGTGTAAAAGAAACTCTGTACTTGTGGTTGATGTTGATGATGGTAGAGTAGAGAGTCTGTCTAAAAGTTGTAAATCTGTGTTTGAATTTTGTATCTTGCAATCGATGGTTTGGGGCTTCAATAACCTTATACTGATTAGTTTACAGGTGAGTTCTTGATGCTTACTAATAGTTTTCCTGTTGAGGGGGAGGGGTGTCTGTTGTCAAATTAGTGACCTCATTGTGCGGTGGACCATATGTTTAGGACGTATGAGCACCTTATATTCATAACGTTTGTTACGGCTAGGTTAGTGGGTCCTACGGTTAGGTTGCTTGAAGTGAACCGAGCATTGCCACCTTTTGTGACGGGGCCTGATGGTCTGGGCTTAGGACCCCAGCCCCAATTTTAATAATGGTTGCAATAACGCAGTCCCTGTTCGACATATACGACTTCTAATTTTGGGCGTGGCTGGAGTATAGTGGTACTACTTATTTGTTATTGTTGAACCTTTTAGTATGTTTCTGGCTATGTTTGTGAGGTTTGTTTGTTTTCTTTTTGGTTGACACCAGCCACAAATTTCGGAGTCATTGCACTAGTGCAGTCCCTGTTCTACACATAGGACTTTTGTTTTGGGCGTGGCTGAAATGTTGACGTATTACGTATGTGTTGAAGTTGCAGCTTGTTGTATGTTTCTACCTGGGGTTTTCCCTCTTTTCCCAATGGCAGAAAAATATCCCAGGATGTTTAGTATACAGTATTGTTATTCATCGGAAGCTGGGTTTAGCAATTCTGGGTACGTAGTGTGGGCTTGAAGAGTTGTCTGCTTATCTTGGAATTGGCGTCTTTCGACGTTATATCTGAGGCAAAAGTTTTTTATATGTTGCAGAGTTTCAGGAGTAGACAGTGTGGGGAGTGAATGCCCTTTCTTTGGGCTACAGGTAGAAACTGTCCATGGGTACTTGTTAGTAACGTTTTACAAGATTTTAATCCTGAAATGACTTGGGAGGTTTGGGACGGTGGCAATTCACGTTGTGTTTATCTGAACTGTGTAATTGACCTAAGTCCAAAACCAAGTTAATGGTCTACCTAACCGGTGACATTTTATTTTGTAAACAACATAATACATAAATAAAATTTCTCTGATTATAGATTAAATATTCAGATTACTTTTAATACTTCTATCTGAATGTAGGATATTAGCTTTTTATTCTGGTTCTGTTTCTTAGGGTTTTATATCATCGTTTAGTTACATGAAATATTACTGTAACAAGATAACCGAGTTGGGATTTCGGATTTACAACAGAACACTTTTGATGGTGATACAAATACAATGTTTATTGATGTATGATTTGAATGAGAAAGAATATTGATTAGTACGTGCGTGTATAAGATCCAAATATTGTACAAGTTAACATAATATGCACGAACCTAAACATGCAACAAATCTAAATACAAATAAGTGACCTTACACAGTACAAGGACAAAGGTGAACAATTCACAGTAATTTCACACGATGAAAATAATGGGTGTTTTACTCAATAGTGAAAATGATGTATTCACTCATCTAGTGAAAAATGAGATATTTTTTACTCAAAAAGTAAAATGTTGAATTCATTGGACATATATCATACGAAAATATATTTACACTCCCAAAACAATGGGTATAACAAAACCCTAAAGTTAGCCCACGGCTAAAAGATTACATGCATGGAGTAACACAAAACACTCCCGTCAATATCACACTTGGCTACCAGTCACACTGGTCAATCAAGCAAGTATCATTATAGGTAGTCACCGACCACCATTCAATTCCTTGGTCAAATCAAGCAATCAGCGTCCACCAATCCGGTCAGCAACACCCGATCACCTGCTATTCGACTAGCAACACTGTTCACTCAGCTCTACGGCTGCTATGGTTAACTTCTATGGTTAGCTCTTTAGCTGGTACTACGTCGACCACGATCACCATGGATCACTCTGGTCACTCTAGTCACTCTGGTCAGCTGAAAATACATCTAACATCCTGCAGCAGCAGGGAGGGTGAACAGACCATTTATGTTGGAGACCTTATTTATGAAAAATAAACCTTCCTACGAAAAATGAAATCTCAAGGTCAATAATGTTAAACCAAAACCTCTGTCAGGCCATGAGATTTCTCTAATTGGGTTAGCTCATTTTGTTACATTTTCACTGACGCGCGTTTTTGTTTTATGGTGTGTTTCGTTTACACGCTGGTCACTCAACGCTGGTCGTTCACCCTCCCTGCTGCTATAATTCACCAAAGATTTTATCCAGACCTATACGATACCTAGATCTTGGGTCATGTAAATTTATCGTTATAAATCCGAACGGAACAGCTTGTGCTTTTGAAAAGAAGTTTTTAAACTTAATCATATCCATATCCCCTGAACACCAAGTATAATAAATATTTTGCAAAGTATAATTATCTACTCCATTAAACACAATTAAGATATTGCAATTATCTCTGACCACTTTTGGAATTTGTTTGTATTTCTGAGTTAAATAAATCACGTCTGTATTTTTGTGACGGCCTCGCGAAAATATCCGAGCTGGATTTGATTGTTTGTCCAGCATTACATCATCATATACTACAAGATTATTGATACATCCATCAAGATCATCTATGGATGGAGCTTCATCAATATCGGTAATAAAATCAGTAACATCATTATCTTTATCAGGACACGTCAGCGATTTTGCATTTTTATTAAAATCTTTAAGTACTTCGTAACATCGTTGATCATCTACAGATGAAGCTACTAAATATAATTTATCCCACTTGAGCCATCGCATTATCAGATTAAGTAATAATTGCGTTTTACCAGACCCAGATGGGCCAAGTATAATTGCTCTGGTGGAATTTGGTAGCGCTAGATGATGTTTGACTGGTTCTTGTTTTCGTGTCGCTGAGAAGTCAATTATATCCATATAATAAAAAATATGGATTTATATTGTGTTCGATGTAGAGCACCCACCCATACCAGTGGATTAACAACAATAATAACAAAAAATAACAGGCGCGCACTTACAGGTAAATGTGTGAAATGTGGTACAAAAAAATACAAATTTATTTCATCGACAAAGAAAGGTGGGGATCTCGCTGCTTCGTTAGGTAAATTACCAGGAACTCCGTGGGCAAAGTATCCTGGTGAGAAACATCTTCCTGGATATAATTATTGTGGTCCTGGAACTCGACTTGATATTCGACTTGATGGACGAGATCAACCAAGACCTGGAGAGTATCCAATAAACGCAATTGATAAAGCGTGTCACGTTCATGATGTCGCGTATAAAAATCCAAATTTACAACAACGACATATTGCAGATTTAAAGCTGATTCACGTATTAAATTCCATAAAATAATAAATCTCTCAGAGAAAAACTTGCTAGCTTCCTAGTAAAATCTGCTATGAAAGGTAAACTAATGCTAGGAGCTGGTAATTAATCATAGATAACTATTATAATGGAATCTGTTTATTATAGCCCAAGAGGATATTGAAGAGGCAAAGCAGCAATTAGTAAACTTGCTGAAGTAGCAAAAGTCTCACGTGCTGTTGCTGCAGCGTGGTTAGCACGACAGGCAATATGGCAAATCTATCTACGTCCACCTAAAAATATTCAGTATGCACATTTTGATGTCAGTACTCCCAATGAAGTTCATCAAGTAGATATTTTGTTTTTACAACATGATACCATTAAAATTAGCAGACGTCATTCGCGCACATACAAATACCCGTTAACTGTCGTTGACGTTGCAAGTAGATATAAAGAAGCAGAACCATTGTCAACAAAGACAGCAACTGAAGTTGCATCTGCGTTTGAACGAATTTATCAACGAGGATCCGGACCACAAGGTGGTCTACGATGGCCACAGTTGCTACAGGTTGATCCTGGCAAAGAATTTCTTGGTGCAGTATTATCGTTGATGAAAAAACATAACGTTAAAATCAGACGAGGACACACTGAAATTCATCGTGATCAGGCAATCGTTGAACGATTTAATCGAACACTTGCTGAGCGGTTATTTGGATATCAATATGCAAAGGAAATATCCACTGACTTTAAGTCCATGGAGAGATCTCGTGAATGGGTTGCAAGGTTATCAAGTGTGATAGCTGCGTTAAATAATGAAATTACTCGTGCAACTTCTATGAAACCTTCTAATGCGATCACAAAAAATATATATACCATTATGCCGACGTGAATCTTCCTCTCAACCAGTACTAGGTAATGTTACCGTAAGATATTTATATGAACCTGGTGAACTTGAAGGAGGTAAAAAGAGCAACTGATCCTATCTGGAGTGTGACCACACATAAAATTTCTAGCGTCGTAAGGTCCACAGGTAGACCTGCAATCTACAGATTAGATTCAACTGCTCCTCAGCGTGGATTTGTACGCGAACAATTACAAATACTTCCTAAAGACACACAATTACCACCACCTTCACTTTTGTAAACTTGAACAAGGGCGTCCAGCACCCAGACGTCGATTACATTCAAGACAGGTCAGCATCACATTTTCGCGTGTGTGACCATGACTACTATTAATTCTATCACGGTAAATTGTCTTGGATTATTATTTGAATACTGCCACAACATTACTGCGTTATAATTCGCTCAATGATTATTCTGTCGTTGTTTTAGTGTCATAATAAATTCAGCATCCTTATCAAAGTCGCGATTATTTTTTTTGTCACATTGCTTATAGCTCGCTAAGTTTTTCTTGATGTCGACAAAAGTTGTTAGTGATTTCTTCGGTTATTACGCAATCCATGATAACCCTGTGCAGTTGAGATATTCTTCTGACTCGAGACACTGCAAGATAAACTAAATTTGACCACTCAATACGATCATCGACAATCCAAATATTTGTATCAGTAATAGTTAATCCCTGTGACGAGTGAATCGTTATAGTGTATCCTAACGTCCACGGCGATTTATCCATGCTCAACGCGCTCTCAACAACATCAAGAACAACTAAAACAATATCATTTAGCACAAGATTTTGTATTCCACCACCAGGAATCTCAACATCAACATTCTGTCGTCGAGTATCTGCTGAGCGATAACATAATGGTGCAGGTAGATTTGAAGATTTTTCTTTATGTAAAGTAAATAATTGTTGTTGAAGTGTATCGCGAATTATTTTTCTACTTGCAACTATTAAATCAGCAGGTCTCCATAAATTCCAAAAATCATTCATAGGAGTTTCTGGAATTACTTTACGCATTATCTCACACTGTATTTTATCTGGCTGTGGTCTTATTAACTTTTTAAACTCTTTTAGTGATTTATCAATAGCCATATGGTCATCAGTTATTTCTTCATAATAATCTACAAATGTTTTCAGCCACTCATGTGGAGACGATCCAATAAAAGGTGGCGGTTGACCATGATCGCCACACATTATCACAGCAGTATTCTTCAATAACAGCCAATCAAGAAATATTTTTAATACCTCCAGCGACACCATGCAAATCTCGTCCCAGATAATAGTTTTAGGAATGTATTTCTCACCCATCCGCGATGGAGTCCATGTATCTCCGCACCATCTGGAGAAACTATGATAAGTTTGAGATTTGATTCCTCGTTCTTTTATTTCCCTGGCGAGTTTATGTGTCGGTGTCAAAACAATCATATCTGAACAATTATTAAATAATTCAATCGCGCGTGTTGTTTTACCTGAACCACCACAACCATTAAGATAAAAAGGTTTTATGTCTAGCCACAGGATCATATACAGATGGCAACAGCGCAGTTGTCGATGACAATTAATTCTGATATTTGATTATTCTTGTAATATTTTTGCTTAATTTCAACGTTGGCAGATTCAGAATAACTAAGTATATCTTCATGTTTTATTCTCCATTCGCCCCATGATGCATGATTGTTAATATGCAATTGTTTTAACGAATCCGCATATTTTTTATTGATATAAAATGAATCGGTCGCGACTCTGACTGCAATCAGATGAGATCTGTTTATTATTGATAATAGATTTATCGAAACGTACGTTAGCATCGAAGATCTTAAATGAGTAAACTACGGTGACTCGCCTTCAGTATAGCTCACAATTGTACCTAATTTACTTCCGTCTGATAAATAAGCATTACTTCGACTTATAAATGTGTTTTTCTCCGTTGTATCAGCAATTATAAAATCGAGTTCAGCATCGTCCATAATTAATTTTGTACAATGTCGTTTATGATCATATGATCCTCCTTGCGTAAATTTACCGATTATTTTTCTGCCGAGATCTTTTGCAAGTTTCTCATCGTGTTTTTTTCCTGCATTTACGTATATTATTAGTAATTTTAATAATATCATCTTCGTTAAGATCAGGGAAAACTCTCCTAGCATCATTAATATTAAATATATCCGGTTCTGGCAACCAAACTTGTTTCTGCAGGCGGTATGATATAATTACTTCATTCACTTTTAACGATATTAAAATTTCAGCATCAAGCATGTACTGTAATAGTACTATTGGAGCCCAAGATTTTTCTGAAAAATGTCTTCCAAACCACGCATAAACAATCGGATGGAGATCCCCGTAAAACTCGAACGACTCTATACAGGCGAATCCGGTTAAGTCAAAATCTGGTAAGGGTCCGTTTATCGCAACTCTGGTCATCTCGTGTGATGGAAGTCCAAATCTCTTAAAGTATTCAGAACACTCTCCGTATCCAAGAAAACTTCCAGGATAACATGCAAAAATATCAACTGAGATAACGTCTCTAAAATCGTATTTAGTATTCCATAATCCACCGTGTCCGTATTCCACACAACTGTGTTGGACATCTTCAAGAAATTCCAATCGTGTCGGTTTCCATGAATTTTTCTCCTGAGTAGCGTGAGCAGCAACTGATAGAACGGTAAAACAATTATTCAGTAATTGTTCAACCTTAATACCATTAGTGGTATATTTTAATGCCAGATTTTTCATTTCTTCGTGGAGAGATTCTGTACGATAAATATCACCATTAGACCGTACAAACTGATCATGATAATCATATTCCGAACTTTGAAACAGCCAAACAGATACAGGGTCACTTTTACTGATATTTTTGATAAAATCAAATATATGACCATTATAAAATTTAACCGTTCTGTCTCGTGGAAATATTGTTACTGCCACAGACCATGCTTGTGCGTTATGATCAATAATATATCTATCGAAGTTCCTCTTCATTCATATTTCGATTTATACAAAATCTCTCCGGTTAACGTCTTCACTGTTATTGGGAATTTTAATTTCTTTCCCAGCTCAGCAACGTCGCTGATAGACGCTCCGCTATCTTTGACTGCTTCTGCCCACGTATTTATTTTTTTACGTTGTAAATCCGTTAAACCGTTTCCGCGTATCGCGTTTGTGAAGTGTTCTGTAACCCGTTCAGCTACACAATTTCTCCTTGACAGTTTCATAGGTTTGAGATCATTAACGGTAGGTTTATTATTTAACGGATATATTGCATACACAACCGCAGTCACAGGGTACTCTCGTTCATAATAACGGTTTGTCAATACCAGTCAGTATTCCTGGTTTGGAATTTTTACCGAGAACAATATTATTTCCTGACTGCATGTGGACAGAATCACGTTTGTCACGGATAATCCAAGTGTCGTCGTCTGTCTTTACAATAAATTTAATTAAAATAAAATATCTTTGAACATCAAGGTAGTCAATAATCTCTTTTCCTCGTTTGTCATTCATTACTTCGACAGTATTTCCAATTCTGAATGTCGACCACACATGAGCTGCACCATCGTCGCGAAATTCCTTTTTGGCTTCACGGATACGTTTAGTTATATCCTTATTCGTTAAAGCCAGATCTTGCATCGAAAAACTAAATTTATATTTCGGCAGTCTGTCAAGATCAAATCTAGCTCTAGAAGGTTCAATTGTGGATAATCCCTGCATTATTGTAATTAAGACAAATACAATTTAAATTGAATTTTAATTACATGTATATGATTCAAACAAAGAATCAGTGCCACTGGCTCAAAATCGGATATACTTCTCCTTGTAACAAAACTTGCGTAAACGAATTCTGCGGTTATCATATGCAGTGCGTTAGACACGGTAGTCTAGGACCAAAACCGTGTGTGCGGTGTGGTGTTGGAGTCAGAGGAAAAACTCAACTGTGTGTGCAATGTGGTGGTAAAAATACAGAGCGCTGAAACGATATTACGATTAAAAAAAAATTAACACTTTAACATCGTCAGGTGAATCTCCTATAAAGACCGAAGAAGATTATCTCGCTAGATTTTCAAAATAATGATTTAAGCAAATAATATTAGCATATAAATGGAGCAAAATGAGTTTGTAACGCATCCAATCATTAAAAATTATGAAGGATCTCGTGATTGTGTAATTAGGCACTGTAGATTAAAAAAACCAGCCGGTAGGGTTATTAATAATGGATATTTTGGATTTAATACCAGTGGAAATAAAAATTATTTATCACATAGGTTCATCGACGAATGTTTTCATGGGGTCATTAAAGACGGACTTGTAATCGATCACATCAGTGGTGATTAACTTGATAACTCGCTTGATAACTTGCGAATTGTTACACACAGTCAAAATTGCAAGTCCGGAAATTCTGGCGGCGCACGATATGCAAGGGCTGTTAAATCTGTAAATACAGAGACTGGCCAAGAAATTTTATTTAAATCAATTAATTCTGCTGGTAAATATTTTAACATAGTACCACCTTCAGTAAAATGCGTGGCAGATAATATCACAAAATCTGCATTTTCAAAAAGGTTTGGACAAAAAATCAAATTCGAGTATATTCTTATGGTATCAGATGATTAAGCGAGACAACTCCGTCAAGCATAACTTAGTAAATCAAGCAGTTGTCGTGCTTGTTGTACTACGTTAATGTTATATGACAGCAATATTTTCTTATTTTGCCTGCGAATCTTGGTCCACAGCGAAACGGAACCCACATTGCCTTGAGTAAGCATCGGTATATCTTTCCTTATTGTATGTGTTATTTCGTCCATCATAATTTCATAAAAATAATAAATATATCGTTCATAAAAACGATGTGTAATTGTGTGTAATATCTCAACCGTGTGAATAAATGTATACATCAGCAAGTTATTTTTAGACAGCAGTAAGTATGGCATGAATTCATGTAACTGATCGATGTTTTAGTATCCTTGGCAACGGTTGATTTATGATGAATTCAGACACTTAAATGCGGGTCTCATATACTATAGATTTCACAATTTAACAGTGTATTTGGAAATTGAAATAAATTCACATTTTACAATAATTGTGATTTTATTAAGAAATCCACACTACAATTTACGATAATTGTGATTTTATTTTGTATACTTACGTAAGTGCCTGCGCTTCAGCATTAGGTAACTTCATAATAATTTTTTAGACATATATATATAAGGAAATCCGGTGGTCTAGTGCTGATGTGTTGGATTCTCATACTCGAGGTCCTGAGTTCTATTCTCGTGACCGGCACATTGCCGGCGGGGGCGATATTAATGCCAGAATTTCTTTATTAGTGGGGCTCCGCCAGCCCTCGAAATTCAACAAAAATTTGCACACTCTCCACCATATCACTTGGTGGGTGTGTTTTTTGCACACTCCCCGGGTTGATTATGGGGGAGAGTGTGCAAATTTCTATTGAACGTAGAGAAGGTCCCGTTTGTATGTGCCGTCCCTGTACATACGTTACTGTAAATATATGTAAATATATGTAAATACGTTACTGTAAATATATGTAAATATGTAAATATATGTAAATACGTTACTGTAAATATATGTAAATATGTTACTGTAAATACGTTACTGTAAATATATGTAAATACGTTACTGTAAATACGCTACTGTAAATACGCTACTGTAATTAAGATTCTGTAATTAAGATTCTGTGTTTTGTGCCGTCCTTAATTAAGATTATATGTAACTGTGCCGTCTATAAAAAACCTTGTATATAATTGCTGTATAATTAAGATTATGTATATAATTGCTGTAAATATGCTTGCTGTAAATACGCTACTATGTGTTGTGCCGTCCACAGAAACAGTCCTTTCTAAGGACTATTATTTTTATTTTATTAATATTATTCTGATTTTATTTTTATTTTAAACAAACATTTATAATATAATGAATTCTGAAAATATTAATGTTATTATTTCTGCGATTAAAAAAATTACAGCATAACGGTATAAATATATCTGATAATCTTAATCCTGAAAAAATTCTGTGTGATTTTGAATCATTAGAACAACGAAAAGTAGAGAACAGATATACTTTGCCATCTGATTATAAATTCATGAAGTTTATCCAGCAGGCAATGTTACAGTCGCTGGCAACAGTTGCAGATAATCAAGTGAAGCTGTTTGTACCTCTCTCACACGCTATTGACAAAATTAAGTTAGAATTATCTCATGAATACGAACAGAAAAAAATTGTGAACCTTCGTATAAGACAGTTGAGGGAGCATTGTGAAAATGATAATGAAGGTGGACCAGTGACTGGTGATGGCTGAACAAAATCCCTGGCAAAATTGACAGAGTCGAACTATACAGTTTATTTATTTATAATATAATATTTTTTTGTCTGTTTGGGTATGATAATTACGATTTACCCCATCAGAAGTAAAAAAAAAATTATTCTGATCCGAGTAAGATTCGGACATTTTTTTTTGGTTTGTTTTGCGATGACGCTCTTTGAGCGTACATACAGATTTATACTTAAAACCTCATTTCGCAAATCCAGAATGTGTCCAGCCTGGTCAGTAAGTTTGAAATATATCCTTGATAATAGCGGATTATGTACACGTAGATAAATGGGGTTAATTGGCTCAGATACAATTAACCACCCAGGTGGAGCTTGAGGACTAAATGAATATAATATATATCCTTGCTGGGCCTGGCTAGACTTTGAAAGATCTGCTTGATAGCTGCCATCAATTACATCACATACTAGATTGAGTGCGATCGTTGATGTTATATTAACAATACCAGGTGATATATGACGGCCTCCACTGTATGGATCGTTATTATGTTTAAGAATAACCGGTGGCGGGGCTATTTTTCTCCATGATTCAAGTATTTTTGGAAAATATTCGTTAATAAGATCAATGACTGATTTTTAGTTTAACAGCATCAAATCTTGGTATCATAAATGTTTGTAATTGATTTTCGGTTATTTTATAATGATCAAGAAATATTTGTTTCCACCTTAAGTACGATTTTATAATATCTAATCTTTCTTTTTCATTAAGACTATCTCCTAATCTAGGATTAGTTGCTCCTAAAACAATACTTCGGTTAGCAAAAACCAAATCCTCGATGACTGTATTAAATGTTGTATCGTTTCAATTACCTGTTGTTTTATATCGTCGATATAATACTGTGATAATACCGAAAAAAGATTTTGTAAATTACCGAACACAGGTGTATATTCAAAATTAATTGGATCTAAAAATCTTTGAATACCTTCCTCAAACTATTTCCTTTTCACGATCTGGTCTTTCTCTAATAACATCAAATAATGCAGTCCTATGCGCAGGAATTACTATATCATGGATCCTGATTAAGAAATTCAAATATATATAAATTTCGATATTCTGGACGTTTTATAAATATCCGCCTCGTTGTAAGAAATTCTTCTCGTTTTGGTTCTGGAATTCCATTATAAACGAAGGGAACATCAGGCCATCCTAACACGGATCTGACCGATGACTGATAAATATCTACAACATAATCAGGGGAATTTATTTCAATCGCCGCTGATAATGATGCCTCGTGAATAATAATTGCTATTTTGGATTATTTTCCTGTAATAGATTTAATTCTACGTTGGAACTCATCATTAATCTGTTCTATTTGATAACTGCCCGTTGAAATACTGACTACTTGCCAATCAGGAGTTCCATCAGGTTTATTTTTATTAGCAAATACTAATGAATTATTCGGTTGTAGTCCACCAAAAGATTTTGACCTAATATTTGGCCAACTATAATAAACTCGTAATTGTGCTAGAGCTATTTCTTTTGCTAGAATTGCAGTTGGAAAATTAACGCTAAATTCTGGACTGGTTGAACTTAATGATATCATTGTAGTTTTTGTATGCGTAGTATTAGTGACGATCTGTTGTAATAGCTCCCGCGATCTTTGATCTGACATTACTGCTGTTATTATTTTAAATCGGGAACTTTTTGATCATTTATTTTTTCGCCTTGGTGGCTATTGTCAAGGAACGCTTCATTGTAAATTTTCATTATCGTTATGAACTCCTCATCGGATATTTTACCATCACTGAGATACGCCGAAATATACGATGATAGTTTAATGCATGTAGACACCGACGTGTGTAGTTTTATTATATACTCGTGTAATTTTGTGTTTGTACATGTAGCTATCTTCTTTGCGACAATACTGAGGATACCTGCGCATGTTGTTGCCGTTGAAACGACAATTGTTACAACTGCAGGCGCTGTCATTGTTATTGTTGATAGCAATACACCTGCGGACGCTATGATAGCAGAAACTGAATAAACAATTGTATCAATGATAACCACACGCCAGCGATATTTTTTCACTTTTACTGTATAATTATCAACGATATTTTTTAGTTTGGTCTGACACTCACATACTTGATTGTATCGGTAACGATCCACGTCGATGTGGGACTGGGGTCCCTGGGTTTGATTCATTATACTTAAGTCATTTAATTAAGTAATTAATTGAGGGATTTCAGCTGCGAATTCCAGACACCACTAGTAACGTCTCGGGGGCATTTCAGTTGATGTCAACGTAAATATTTCTTTGGTGTTCTTATTTAGCATCACCAGTAGAGGATTATAAAGTACATTTGGTGATGATGAAGTGGCCGCAGTAATTTCCAAACCATACATGGACAGCCTGTATAACCCAGTTACTTCTGCGGTATGTTCGAGACTTATCGCGCGGTGTCCATGTTGATGATCCTGATGCTACTGTGTACACATATTGTTAATTTGTGTGGAATTTTAGTCAGATTAGTTTTACTAACAATATTAGGGATTCCACTGACAATATCATTGAGTTTCGTATTAATGTCGACGAGTTTTATGTCAACAGTTGGTGGACTTCCAAAAAAGTCATTAATAGATCTGTTTATATTTCTACGAAAATTTAGAAACGTTTGTACGTGATTAGAAAAATCAGTTCTAAATGCGGTCATTTCATCATTGATTGTTGTTAATGATGTCACCGTCGGGATATTGCTATCATCGACGTATTTTTTTTGTTGCAGCATCAAAATTTAATTCTGGTGTTCTGAAATTATTAGTACCATTATTATTCGTGTTGAGAAATGCACGCATTATACCACCGTTGACTAATACGTACTTAGATTCTTGATCATCGACGTATTTTTTTTGTTGTTGTTGCTGCGTCTGTATCTGTGGCTGGGTTTCCAAGGTATGTAGTTTTATTTGATTCATGATAATGTTGCCAATGAATGAATCACCAGCTTTTTTGATATAATCGTTAACTGACTTACCGGAATCTTGTATTTTACCTTGATCAGCAAAAGTAACGATATTATTAACAACCGCGGTGGGAATTCGTATAAGTACATCTGACAGTTGTATATTACTTGTCTTTAATCGTCCTTGTTTATCTTGAAAAACAACGACTTCATTTTGATTCACACTTGTGATATTTAATAAAACATCGATTTCATTTCTGAGCTGATCAAGAGTTGCATATTTAGATAAATCGACTTTCTGCTGAGCTTTACGAGATCTTCCATAAATATCTACCATTATATTTACTAATGTCTGTTTAAAACGTTTGTGCGCGGCTATGCCTGGTGGTGGTATATTCATGTACGACTTTATGAGGTGGTTTTCCTGGCGGTGCCAGTGAAATTGCGTCGAGTACAGCGAGGGTTTCACGGCCACATACTGGTGGATCTGTTAATTTTTGTGTTGGTAATGTTGAATACCAGATTGGAATATCACCGGCTAAATTACTATATTTTAAAAATTCTTTTGGTGGTGCCAGTCCATATGAATCGGAATAAACAATTCCACGTGGATCAATCGCGTATGCAACCCAATGAGTACCTGGGCCAGAGTTTTTATCGAGATTAATAATACCCAGTTTCAATATTGTTTGGTTGTTTTGGTAATTGATCACGCATAAAACACATCTGAAGTTTTTTATGTTCAGTTGCTTAGCAGCATCAAGTAAATCAAAATTGGACATAGGAAGAATCATCGAACTGTCCCGGGCAGTCTTAGACCTTTTCCGTACCAGTGAGGAGTTCCTGGAAGTCTTAGACCTTTTCCCTTTTTTTGGGGAGGTTTTTATTCCGTGACCTGTTGCTTTCTTTAATGCCATTCCAGCAGCAATTCAACAGCACCTAACGTAGCTGCTTTTGCAACAGCTGGGGCTGCAGCGGCTATTATCGCTGGTAACGCGGCAAGAAGTGAAAATATACCACCAGTTTAGCGATGTCTTTAATGGCACTCGCAGATAGATTAAGTCGCATGCCAGTCTTTGATTGTTTGGCTTCATTGAAGTTTCTGAACTGACGCTCGGTCAACGATAATTTATTTGGACCACCTGCGATCTGTTCTCGCTTTAGTGATATTTTTAATCCACAATTATATTTTGATGATGATTGTAGCTTTTTAATCTGAGCAGGAGTCAGAGTAATACTAACATGTTGATATGACATTTATAATTATCATCCTGGTTTTAAATCTGGGATTTAATTACATATTTTCTACTGGGGCATCAACGACTCGCATTCGTCCACCAATACCTTCAAGTAGCATCGTCTTATCGCTGAGTATAACAGCGGTTGCTCTGTAATTAACAATAACTCGTCGTAACACACGACATCGAAAATGTATGTCAACGACGGACTGTCTGGTTAAATCTAAATGTTCCAGCGAAAAATAATAAATCGGATACAGCGTTGTAAAATCTAACTGTGATATTTGTAAACCAGAATCAACATTTTGATCACGCCCCATGAATGTCATTAATCGATGATATGCACATGCTACATGATTTAGCTCGAAATTCAACAAAATATCCTTGGATGGTTCTTGATGTCCATTTATTCTCAACGAAACCTCAGAAACACCAAGTTTGTCAAATATCATAATGCTTTGTGTTTGATTATTTATTCGTGCAGTATTTGAAGCGCAATGAATATATGTCGCGGTGCAGAAACACCTTGCTGAGAAGCTATTTGCCATGTAAATAAACCATTAATGTTACTCTGGATAGAATCTGTGGTCATTGTCAACCATGATAACATTGATTTACCACCTTGACTCATAAAAGAAAGTAATCGTTCTTCTTCAGGTAGTGTTGGGGTCATTACTAGCATCCACAATGAAAGTTTTGCTAGTATTACTTTACCAGGATCACCAATGGGTCTCCA
>JAECUM010057849.1:0-38956 GCA_016617855.1 Megalonaias nervosa
GCTGTAGTCAGGCGTTGATATTTCTAACGCGGCTGATAACGTTTTCTGATGAACCGTGATAGCGATCTTGGATTCTTTTCCTGTGATAGATTTGATTCTGCGCTGGAACTCATCGTTGATCTGTTGAATTGATAACTGCCCTTAGGTATACCCACAACAGTCCAGTCTGGTGTTCCCTCAGGTTTATTCTTATACGCATTTACCAGTGAATTATTTGCTTCCAACCCACCGAATGACTTTGATCTAATATTTGGCCAGCTATGATACACTCGTAATTGTGCTAGTGTTATTTCTTTGGCCGAATCGCCGTTGGAAAGATAACGTCAAACTCGGGTTTGGTTGAACTCGCTGATATCATCGTGGTTGTTGGTGGTGTTGTATTAGCGACGATTTGTTCTAGCAGTTGCAGTGTATGATTTTGCGACATTATTATTTAAATCAGGGATCTAAATCCCTGTCTTTGTCTTTAGACATTGACAGTGTCCTTGTCGGAAACAACGGGGTTTGGATTTCCAGTTGCTTCACAGTTAATCTTAATCATTTCTTCGAATTCCTGATCTGATATTGCTCCATCATTGAGATCTGATGATATCAACGATAATAATTTGGCATGTACGCGTGTTGCCGCTGATATCAACGTTGTATATACGTGCAATTTATTAGCCGCGCACGTGGATTTTTTTTTTGTTTTTTGCGATGATATTAAGAATACCAGCAACACCGGTTACAACTGAAACACCAATTCCTATTAATGGTGGTATTATGTATATGGTTAATAATGGGCCGATGACCGTTACTGTTCCAGAGACTACCGCGGATACAGTGTATACAATTATGTCAGTAACAACGACACGTCTGCGGTATATTTTTTGCTTTACTGTGTATTCATTAATGATATTTTTCAGTTGGATATGCCACGAACACACTTGCTCGTATCTAAAACGTTGAACATCAATCGATTGGTTCATTATGTAGATTACTAACACTCTAAGTAAGTGGTATATTAGCGACGAATTCAATACACAAATAGTACAACACGCCTAAGTCTTTTTCTTCGGGTTCCACAACGAATGTTTCCTCCTCGTTTTGCTCCAATATCACGAACATAGATCCAGAAGATCCGTTAACTGGATAATGCCGTGAATTTGTGGTAGATATTGTAAATGTTGTAACGCCGATTACTGTGAACCTGTACATGCCGGTAACCTCAGCGGTATGTTTGATGGATTTATTGAGTGGTGTCCATAATGCTGATCCAGACGCTACTGTATATACTACATCATCGGTAATCTTTTTGATGTCAGAGAGCTTAATGTCGATGACTGTTGGGCTATCCAAAACTTCATTAATAGCTGTATTTATATTTCTACGAAAAATTTGTAAACGTGGTTACATGACTAGCACATTCAGATCTAAACGTGGTCATTTCATCATTGATTGTCATTAACGCTGTCATCATCGAGATGTTGATATTGTCTGCGTATTTCTTCGTTGCAGCGTCATAGTTTGATTCTGGTTCTCCAAGATCAGTAATTTTATTATTAGCCATATTGAGATCTCTATTCACTGTATCACCGGTGGATCGTAAACGATCAGCAACGTATTTACTGATAACAATTCTGATCGTGGCGTTGTTGCTGTCGACATACTTTTTGTTGCCACATCATCGTCTGATTTTGGTTCTTTCACACTGGTAATTGTATTTCTACTTATACTGAGATCGCCATACATAATATCTCCAATTCTTCTCATGCGTCCAGCAATCTCCCCCATGAGTGTTAAAATTGATTCCTCCGAGTTTTTAATTTTACCGTTTTTAGTAAATACCGCTAAGTTATCTTCAGTCGCATCTGGAACCCGCAGAACAATATCTGTCAACGGGATATTGCTTGTCTTTAACCGTCCTTGTTTGTCCTGAAAAACAAGAACTTCATTTTGGTCTACATTTTCGAGACTCAAAAGATAAGCGAGTTCATTCTTGACTTCGTTAAGGGTTGCATATTTGGATAAATCACCTTGGGGCTTGCCTTTAGCAGATCTTCCATAAATATCTACCATTGTATATTACACTAAGACCTGTTTAAACCGTCCACTTGTACACGCGTGCACGACTTTATGAGGCGGTGTCAGAGACCTTGACACAGCGTCAAGCACATCGAGTACTTCATGGCCACATATTGGCGAATCAGTTATTGTCTGTGTTGGTAATATTGAATACCATATCGGTGCAGTGTTTTCTGCTGAGATATTTTAAAAATTCTTTTGGTGTCACCAACCCATAAGAATCAAAACAAAGAACTCCACTTGGATCAGTCGCGTATGCAACCCAATGAGTAACTGGACCAGAACTTCCTACGAGAATAATGATACCAGTTTCAACACGCTTTGGTTGTTTTGATAACTGATCACGCACAAAAACACATCTAAAGTTTTTGATGTTGAATTTCTTAGCAGCATCAAGTAAATCAAAATTGGGCATGGGAAGCATGTTTAGCGAAGTGTCATGGGCAGTCTTAGACCCCTTCCATTTTTGGAAGGCCCTGTTTTTTGAATTGTTTAATCCGTGGCCTGTTGCTTTCTTTAATGCCATCCCAGCAGCAGTTCCAACAGCACTAAGTACAGCTGCCTGTGCAACAACTGGTGCTGCAGCGGCTATCAACGCTGCTATAGCTGCGAGAAGTGAAAAGATACCACCCGTCTTGACAACGTCTTTAATGGTACACGCAGAAAGATTAAGTCTAACACCAGTCGCTGATCGTTTGGCGTGATTGAAGTGCCTGAGTTGACGTTCTGTCAAGGATAGTTTATTTACCCTTCGGATCACTTGCGATGTGTGCTGATTTCAGTAATATTTTTATTCCAGAATTCTTTTCTTAATGCTGATTGCAGCTTCTTAATCTGACCAGGAGTCAGAGTAACACTAACATGATGATATGACCTTATAATATCATGAGCGATTTGAATACTGATCACGAGTGATCCAGTTACATGTGTTCCACTGGGGCATCAATGACTCTCATTCGTCCACCAACACCTTCAAGCAGCATTGTTTTGTACGAGAGAATAACAGCGATTGCTTTATACCCACCAGGAATAGCCTGTAGACCAGGTATGGCAGCTGGTGATCGTACTACATGAGGTCTGAAGTATATATCAACGACTCATTGTCGGAACAAATCCAAGTGTTCCAGTGAGAAATGATAGATCGGATATAATGTTGTAAAATCCCGCTGAGATATCTGCAAACTTAAATCTACATTCTGATCGCGCCCCAGATTGTGTTCAAAATTCAATAATATGTCATCAGGGGGTTCTTGATGTCCATTTATCCTCAAAGAAACCTCATTAACCCCAAACGTGTCAAACACCATTGGATTTCGTGTTTGAGAATCTACTCTGGCATTATCCTCAAAGAAACCTCATTAACCCCAAACGTGTCAAACACCATTGGATTTCGTGTTTGAGAATCTACTCTGGCATTTTCCTGAAACGCGATGAATATATGTCGTGGTGCTGACACTCCCTGCTGTGATGATGTCTGCCATGTAAATAACCCAGCAACATTACTTTGAGTACTGTCTGTGGTCACCGTCAACCAGGACAACGTTGATTTACCACCTTCATCCATAAAAGAAAGTAACCGTTGTTCTTCGGCCAATGATGGAGTCATTGTTGGCATCCACAACGAAAGTTTTGTTAGTATTACTTTACCTGCATCAACGGCATCAGCACGCCATATTGCATCATTGTCTGTGTTTTTTTTTTCTTCTAACAAGTACCACGGTGTGTTTAGCGCCAAATGTAACTTTTCTAACATTTCTACAGAATCCAAATATGTGTGATAGTGGAATCACACATGAGGACTCTTCATCTCCCTTTAACATTGATCGACGTGATGCGAATCCCAAGTTGAAGTTTTCATTCATTGATGCAACTTCAGTTGCAGCTGCATTCATTCTTACATTTCTGCTTTCGGGATGATCAGTTGTATCCTTTGCAAACATCATTGATGGGCCAGATGATCTCGAGTAATCATCGCTGTATCTTGCAATGCCAAGTATCGTCGTGGCAACGTCGACATCGTTCTGAATTGATTCAATATTTCTACCGTCGATGATATACGTAGCTCTGTTAAATAACGCCATAAGTCACTTTCTCATGGTCTTTTCTTGTTTCATTTTCACTTTTGCTTTGTTAACCTTACATTTAATTTACAAAGAAATTTGGATGTTATATAATTGTACATTTGAACTGGAACAAAGATTCATTAGAAGTCATAGTGTAATGTTGTTCAGTTAAGAATAATTAAAACTGTAATTCTTAAAGACAAAAAAGATTTATTTCAAGACATGCCCTATGCGTGGAGAAGAGTAATACATTACTTTATCTAGCAGGGCTAATAATAATTGCAAACTATGTAGAAAGGTACACATTAAAATGGGAAAAAAAGAAAACAAATCCTATAAAATAGCATCATGGTAAAACAGAGATATTAAAACAGAGAATATATGAAACCATACCACAGACATAGAAAAATAGCAGCCACGAACACTATGACGAGCGCCACTGACATAATTATACAATACACATTATTTGATTTGTCTTATCTAGATCAATATTTAACATATTTTCACAGGTCAAACACCAAGTACATGATTCGAAGTGAAAGTATGTCAGAAGGTATAAAGGCTTTCAGGAGATGAATTATGAAGTTACGTGAAAACAATGAGTCATTCAAGATAGTTCACTTCATTATTAAATAAATGCTGAACAATATTGTATCGTCCATTTTAACTATGAGATTTTAATGGAAGGTAAAGTCCTACTCCTGTAATAGATACTATTGTAACGATCAAAGGCACAAATGCATCAGCTGTACACAGTGCACATTCTGCATTCCAGATGCTACGATATTTATTTTTCAAGCATTTCTTCAATATTGTGTGTTTCTACCTAATTTCCTGTTCTACACTACAATGTGCTTTTGGCCTTAATATTTATTCATGCTAACAAACTTTCTCTCAGTACAGGTAAAAGTATTCGCAATTTAAGCAACAAATCCTACTTCTGTTCGATGCAATGTAATCATATTTCAGTTCGTTTTGTAAACTATGTTGTTGTAAACAATGTTGCTGTAAACTATGTTGTTGTAAACGTTGTTGTTGTAAACTATGTTGTCAATTGGAATCAATTCGTTTATCAAGGATTTTATGCTATAACTGAAAAATAGTTTGAAAAATGACTTTAAAAGTTTGCATTTTTAGCACTGACATATATTTCACATGTCTTCTTTATTTCTTTCTACTGATGTTTTCTAACTGTTTTTCATTAAAGTTTCCCTAGTTTTCTCTTCTTGTATTCCATTTGCAATACCTAGTATCTAATTCCTGCTGATGATTATGAAGTCATTTTGATCTGTGTCTTTCATGTACTTGGTAAGTTTATTGGTAAATTATTTGGTAAATTAATTCAAATCACGTTTGACAATTTTATTTTGTTTTCCTCTAACGTAGAATGCAAGATACCTATGTTTTGGTAAGCAAATACAATTGCACATATTCAAACCTTTATAGAAAAGTTCCTAGATTCCATTTTATCATTTCAATAGCTGGAAATTATACAATTCTATATCTTAGTAATGTTTTTATCTTGATGCAAACTAGCCGTGACGATATATTTCTAGTAAATCAACGAGAAGCTGCAGTGACCCTCATGATTGGAAAGTTGGATAGTTGGTTTACCGAAGAAACTAAATCCTTTCAACTTAACTTGTCAAGATAAAGCTCTTATTCTCATGGCACTTGCTTAATCCAAATATGTCTTTATATTACGGACCGCTCCTGTGGCCTATGTGGTTCGAGCATCCGCCTTGGTTGCGGGTTCGAACCCGGGCAAAGTCATACCTAGACTTATAAAAATGGTACTAACAGCTGCCTCGCTAGGCGCTCAGCATTGAGAGGTTATTGTTAGGACTGGTCGGCCTGGTGTCAAGATAAAGTGACTGGGTGGTACATGATGCTACATGCCTGCGGCATGATGTCCCAGTGCTAGACATCACTATAAACTGCCACACAGCTGACATCAGAGCGTTATGACTGGAAATTGTTAAAGCTACGTTACAATTACAAATGACACACACAGTCTTGTATTACGAAAATTTAAAGTGCTCAAAACCAAAACCTATGTATCCAGATGCCAGCAACTTCAAGATGAGTTTAGTGATATCTATCAGCAAATCTCCTGAAATGTTATTCAGCATGTTATTCCACCAAGCTGTGTCATTTAAAATCAATCTCTTGATAAAGAGTTGTTCATATCTTATCTGAAGAAGTAGACGCACGATGTAATCATCAGCTCCACGAGTCCTGAAACGGGATACTCGACTTCTTTTGATGCCAGGGTTTGCCTGGGATGATGATAGTAGTACTCCTCTAACCATTTCTTCAACTTTCTCAAACGTGTCATTCCTAAAATACTTTCCATCATTGCTTTTCATTATGGCGTCATTATATTTGATAATCTGGAGTGCTCTTTTGTTATCCTGCTTTCCTTGGGAAATGACAACAAATCTGAATTTGTATGCTTTGATTATGTTTTCTAACTCTTTGAATGCGTGTTTCAATCTGCTTTTGTTCGCGTGCTCACTGTCACAGATAAATGCTAATATGGAATAGTCTAAAACGCCTTTCCCAAAGACAGCCTCGTAGTAACGAACAGTATATGGCACTTCATGCAAGTCATTCAGATTTAAGGTTAGTATTACTGAACTGAGTCCAGGCAAGGATTTTAAGACGAATCTGGTTACCTCTCCAGCTGTAGTTTCTGAAAGAGCTTTATCTTGTAGCCATGGTGCAACGACCAGGTTAATTTCTCGTCCCTGGAAACTAAATGTTGCAGCATACGAAGAGTCGTGTGAGTCAACGGCGTCCTTTGTTTGAAATTCTGATCCCAGAACTAGTTGTCCAACGGATCTAACAACGGAAAGATTGTCTATGTTTCCCTTACCAAAAATGGCAATTTTTAGCGGTTTTCCCACCTCATCTTTCTTCCTATCAAATCTTGACAATGGTACTGCGAATAGAATGGAAAATGAATACAGTGTGTAATCTTGTTGCTAGCTTCAGTACGGATGAAACATAACTCAATCAATGAAACAGGGTTTTGTGAACATTACAGGAACCATTGTGAGAGGAATTTAGAAAATAAATTATTTTCTAAGTCTTTTGTGTTCATTTTCTGATGAATCTGTTGCAGCTATAATTGCTGACTCGTATATTTATAACTCCACTCTTTACGGTACTGTACCCTGAGTTCCAAGCACGATTTACAGCAAGAAAAAAATATATAGAAAATAAAGAAAGAAAACAATTCCTCTGAAAAATTTCAAAGTATTTTTAGTCATGCACCGGTATATATCGTAAGAGTTTGTTATAAGTTTCAGACTCGAATAAAATCTAATGCTATTAATGCTAGTGCTATACATGAATCATCCAAATCTGTATTGATATTGATGGACGATATGTGTGTCTGATATTATCTGTTCATTAAAATGTGCAATTTTGCTGCATTCAAATCTTTCCGGAACAAACCTGCGTACACTTTAGACACATACTCGCAACTGGTAACAGCCATATCTAGCGCGAAATTCAAAATGGCCACAGGACAGAGGGTTGTCCTATTCCAAGTGGATTTACAAGTCACCAAACATAGGATTTGCTCCAGAAATATAATGTACATGCCATCAAAAGAACCCTTCAGCCGACGGTAGCTCTGCAGCTGCGAGAAATATCGGAAAGTGTATAAAATTAATACCGATGTGTGCAGCCAAAACTAGCTGCAGATTTTTGCATGTTTTAATGAATAGGTGATATCATCCCCCAAAACGCCAATCGATATCATCACGGGTGAGGGGCTAATTAATCGGCCTAGTATTAATCGTTTGCAAAACATAAGTGGTTTCAGTAATGAGTCGTAATAGGATGGTAATCAACAATGAATAATGGAAAAATAAAGCGTTTGACAGCGATCAAAGTTACCCACCCATGTAAGATCCAGATGTATTGGCCCTTAATCTGGTATAGGTTCCAGTGGTAGCTGTCCTTGATCTGATGTAAGATCTAAGGGTATCTGTCCCTGATTTCATATAAGACCTAAGGACATTTGTTCCTGTTCTGACGTAGGTCTTCCCAAAATCAAGGAATTTTTCCAAGTCTCTAGAAAAAGCAATAGTTAGCAATCAATAATAAAATCTGATGTGTCTTTTCATGTGTAATAATTCTTCTGTCACAATGTACTTAAAAATTGTACTTCAGTGGAACACGGATTACGCCACTGGCAGTGTAAGAATGTGACCGAACAACAGCAAATAAAACAAAAGCAACGAAACTAAATTAGATAACCTCAGTATCAAAAGTCTCAATATGTTACATCATCTTGCAGATATTTTGAGTAAAATAGGAGGACTGCATATTGATTATACGCATGCGTGCGAGCATCTGCGCGTTTGTCACCAATTGTAGAGTTTTTAGAATATCAAGAATTAAATGTTCTCTTTGGAAGAGGTTCCTGTTACAGCTGTTTTATTTTCTAAACTAATATCCAACCATACTACCATACAGCTTTCCAGTAACATGTACGAAAATATTCTCACTATAATGTTTAAAACAGACTCGGTATTTAACTGTCCAAATTAGCTGACCATGAACACACTGAAATGCTACTCTATTTCTGGAAAAGATTCTTGTTACGAATTGTTTTCCAAAGATAAAACCTGACCGTAAGACCATGTAACTTCGTTTTAGTAGAAATTTGGAAAATACACAATGTTTAAAAGATATTTTTCATTCAATCGTCCTCACAGGAAGGCCATATTAAGATATTTTATGGATTTATAGCTCTGATTAAAATATACCTACGTAGTGAAGATATTTATTTAGGCCATTTTGTGTGGTTACATTTCCAGCTCATGGGGGCTTTTTAATTTTACCGGGGAGCAGACTGGACCAGTATGGATACTCTATCTGCACAAATGCAAAACAGACATTGAATTGTATTAGTTTAAACCCATCATAGGAACATTTTACAAATTGATGCTAGTATGTAATTAGTTTTAGCTGTATATCTGAATGATAAAAGCAGATTTGCCAAGTTTTAAAGAAATCTGAACAGACATAGATTATCTGAGCTGACAATCTCAACTGTACAGATGTATCATCACGGCATTAAGTTTCTTGAGTATCGCTTATAGTTATACCAATCTAATATCTTGATGATTTGAGCCTCCTTACCAAGTTTAGTCACAAATGGACCACAGCTGCAGTTTCTATATGGGTAACAATTTCGAAGTCTTACGAAGTCTTGATCATATAATCAGATATTCCGCGTTTTATTACAATCAGATCGGAAATATGGTTTACTGAGTGACCACAAGTTCACCCAGTCAGATGCAGAATCACATTATTATGCATGAATCTCTAATCTATAAGAAGTTCCTGTCTATATGACTTAGGAACAACACTTTGATAGCTCACTGAACACTCGTCGACAACGGGTACCTCAGATGGTCTCCAGTTTCTCATAAGTACCCATAAGTACCCCATTTTTATCAAAATTAACAAAAAGGTACTTATGTGGCCATATGTTCATTAATAGCCCCTAAAACAAACAGAAAATCTCAGGATCTTTATCCTGTTCGACAACGAGTTATTGCTTTTCATTAGAATAAGGAGAATAAGTAGTAAAACGAGGATCGCAATGATTAATACCTCTTCATTGATTAATATGAGGAGCAAAAATGACATCACCAAAAGACTGACGAATAATTGTGTCAGTTCAAGGAATAATTTACTAATCAATTTCATTCTCAAGAACTCTTTTTGATATAGCTTTAGTGACTGCATATGAAGGTAATAAATCAGGAATTTCATTTTCAATGGGATCGATTTTTTGACCCAAACAATGCTTGTCAGTTACAAGTAGATTAACTACAATCTTATGTCAAGCTAGGTCATTGCCTAGTAAACGATGAATACCCTCAAACACTTTCATGAGACGAAGACTTCTCATATAACGGCAAAGTACCCAATAATAAAAGACTATGAGAAGCGCATTTGTCCCATAATATTCTAATAGGGATAGGCCTGGCAGAATCACCAACAAGTGATACAGAACCTTTTGACATGAATGGTTCATAATTCTCTGTAATAACATCAGAGTGGGGTTGCTTGACCCAAAAATATATTGCTTTCAATATAATACCGTGACCCTGACCACTTAGAAATAACAGAAATTGGAATAAGCTCTGTCTTTATTCTATTGCTTATTTTTCTATCTTTAGCAATCATAAATGACGTGCTATTTCTTCTTGTAATAGTTCCACTGTTGAAAAGATAAGGCTGTCTGATCAGTCTTACCAGAGGTTGGATTCCTAAAAGTTGTGCCTGATTGAGATTTGAAATTGCTTTTATGAGACTAAGATGGATGTTTACCCCCCAAAAATGCCGAGAGAAGACTTACTGACAAATGAAACTTTGTGATTCAAGGAATAGTCATCAGCTGTACGAGAAGCATTTACTAAAGTGTCGACCTTTTGTTCATCAAGGTAAGTCTTGACGTCACTATGAACACAATCCTTCAACGTTTCAACTAATATAAGCTGCCGAAGTTTATCGTAATCTTTATCAACCTTCTTAGCGGAACACCACCTATAAAATATAGGTTCTTTTTGCCTTCCAAATCCGATATGGGTCCATCCATTTATTTTTCTATATCCTTTGCTACGAACTCATAAACCCTGCAAGATACATTTGTGAACCACATTGTAATCAGCTCTTTATTGAACAAACATTGAAGTATAGATTTCATGTGCTTTGCTGCTAAGTACAATTGATAATAATAAAGTATAATGCTCTAGTGGCGCTTACGAATTTTCGGCAATCTTGTCCAAAGGAGGACAATATTTATCTACCCTTTTTTCTTTAAAATGGGTACCAAACTAATATGTCTGGTAATAACTAAACCTGAACTTGTGTATAAGGGATATGTGTGCTTTCCGCTTGCCAGTTTTAATCATTTAAATTTCAACTGAATTTCCCTTTCTTCCCTGTTCTTTGCATCTCTTTCTGTCTCTGTCTGTCTGTCTGTCTCCTCTTTCTGTAGTTTCTCTATCTCTGGCCTTTTTCTACAGTTGCATTTGCCGTTCTTCTTTCTTTATCTGAATTTACATTTGCTTCTCTCTCTTCTCTCTCTCTCTCTTCAATTGTATTTCTCCTCTTTCTGGTTTTGGATTTCCATCATTTTGTTTTAAGCCGAGGCGTTCTTATCTCTATTTCCATATGTTGTTTAATTTCAATTCTTTTAATTTCATTTCAGGGTCAGATAGAGACTTACTAATCATGCCAAATCACTTTGATAAAAAAAATTCTTTTCCATTAAATATTGGACCAAAATAATTTTTTATTTATTGCTTCAGAAAGATCATATTATCTGGAAAGCTGAAGCACTTCGTCAGTTTTCAAGGACTCTAACCCTTCTTCGATAGGATTTAAAATAAAGTTTTCCACCTTAGATGACATTGTGAAAGTTTTTTGGTTGCACAAGAGTTCTATAATATGTGAAATTAGAATCCTAGAGACTAAAACAATTCACGAACAAAGTGAATTCAAACGAATTGAATCTTTCTAACACATTTTAAAGAAATTCGTTTCCCGGACGAGTTACCCCAATTTTCTGTTATGACTCTATAGTCTGAAACAAAGTAACAGAAAAGAGCGAAAACTAACAAGTTTTGTAAAATCAACAAATAATAAATCCTCTCAAATCTTAACTCAACACATGTGAAACTGATTCCACTAAGACTGATGTTAATATGTGTAATGAGTAATTCAATTTGCTACTAGAACATTCTTAATTTCTAAACAAATCTTGATCTTTAGCTCAACTTTTGTAAGCATATTTACCTCCAGGTAGTAATGATCTTAAAATATAATATACAATCATAAAGATATATTAGCTGTGTAATAATGTTGTTTATGAAAAGAAACGTTAGTCAGGTGGGCTAAGCTCCTATCCTCAACTATAGACAAGAGTAAAAAGACAATACAAATTAAATGTACATAGCGAATAATTATGGACAAAAGCCAATACACAATACAAACTGGTTATACATAACACGTGAGATGACAGTTTGCTGTCTTACTAAGCCAATACTGCTCCTGGATTATTCCTCTCTGTTTGCCCTTTTCCTCTGGTGCCAGGCCCCTATGTCGCACATTGAAAACTTGTGGTATCCCCACCATATCACATCTGATAACAATAAGGCCACCAGCACTGACCCATGAGATCTTTAATTTACATACATACATACATACATACATACATACATACATACATACATACGTACATCCATGCATGCATGCATACATACATACATATATACATACATACATACATACATACATACATACATACATACATACATACGCCCAATTGGCACGAAAAAAAAAATGACTTATGCTGCTATGCATCACATAACCATTGTATACTACGTTATCGGCATATAAAAGTCCAAACATTTATGCAACCAACACTGGTCCCCAGGTCCCTATATACCATATGGACACCATCCGGGAACTGTCATAGTCCACGGTAATAGTATAGAAGCGGAGAGGTAACGAAACGCTTGGCCGTAAAATGGAATTTTCCATGTTATCACTACTAATGAACATTCTTGGACTCATCATCTTAGGCCACATGCTATTTTCATTTACAACCATCTCGTGAGAAGTACGAGAATATTAAGAGACCATTAATTACATTTCAAATAGTACCATCTCTTTTGCTAATGATCAATCACAACATCTTTAAAAGGAAAAGGATGCACAGATTAATTCAAATTACCACACTTTCCTTAATTATGTACTTTATACATCCTATCCTATAAGTCTGTGAAATGTGAGATCATCAGAGATCGGATTTATTTTCAAAATAGGTGATAAATTGCGTACATTAGTAATTCTTATATGTGTACGATAATATTGCAACGCTTACTATCAATGTAAAATATATTAGATGGACAGAATGTTTAGAAAAGAAGGTTTCTTGAACACTGGACGAATCTAATTTGCTGCACAGATCGCCTCCTCACTCCATATGTAAAGGAATAAGAGGCTATCGGGATTTATTTGTTCAAATTACTTGAATTTATTGTAACCAAAAGGTAAGAAATATCTCTTAAGTACGATTTATCCTAAAGTATTTTTTCTTTTTTATTAAAACAAAATGTATTTGTGTACAATGTTGTGAATGATCAACTGAGCCTTTGACAGACTAAATCAATGGTACACTCAAAGCCAGTTCGTGTTACACCATTGCAAATAAATGCGTCCATTGAACCTCTCTGTTGCACCGCTATAGCTGTTTATCACGTCTCTATGACAGTGAGTGGATAGCATTCTTTATTGACAATACCTTAGATTTACCGCTGACACATAAAGAAAAGCAAACAAAAAGCAATAGAGTACTTTATTACACTGATGGTATTCGGTGCATACATGTTGATTATTAGTGTTACATATTGAAATTGTAAAATACATACACTGATACACTGACAATATGTCTCCGTAAAATTAAAATGGAAACCTGGAGATATGTTTCAGATATACTACTTTATCTCTCTTTCAGAAAATCTGACGAAATTTGTTCAAACACGTTACATGAATGACAGCAATTTCGCGTTATATATTCATGGATATATACGCAACGAAATGAATAGATTACAATGGCATAACTTACCTTTTAGTCCCTTTCCGTGTTTGAAATGGAAGGCGAAAAATGGTCCTTAATTGCCTCATTTCTACCTTTGGTAGTTGCAGATCGCTAAATACGTATGCTGTCGTTTCAAACCTAGCAAATGACAATAAGACCGGAATCCGTTCTGAGACATGCGCATCTACAAAGTTCTTATTTGAGCATGTACCAATATACACTTCATGAATACTGAATAAGCAGTTAACCACTCACACAGGTGTGCATCGTCAGGCAATATAAGGTCTCTTTGGATAGTTTCGTATTTTGATACTCCCCTAATCTATTATGTATATCTATATATCTATATCTATATTGTGTGTTTAACTTTTGGCTATGAGTGTAGATTGTAAAGGGCATTTGTAAACAACATATTACATAGGTAACTTCTGTCGACGATTGTTGATCATACTTTAAGATCAAGTAAACACGCTGACATGGCCTTTTGACCGTAGTAGGTTCTAGAAAGCGTATCAGCATTTCGTCTTGTTTGTAAGTTATAAATAAGCTCTTTGCTAATAGCTAAATTCAAGGTCTAGCCTTAAAATGTTCTACAGGAAAACTTATTTACGAATTTGATGGGAAAATGGCACTCATCCTAGTTATATTATTGTGTCTTATGCTTTTTTATACGGTTCTGAAGTAAATAAAAATATTCATTCCTACTTTAAGTTTCATCTCTAAATTATTGTTAGTGGTGTTCAGATAGAATTTGTGAGAAATATTTCATTTAAAAATTATTCATTTGAATTACAAAGTGCTCATTGACATTTTGGACTAAATCACTAATTTGGGATTATTGTGAATTCATTCAAGGACATTCGGTATTATATGAGACATCAAGACAACTGGCACATCAGCTCATTCAAAACTGGAATTGATTCGGAATACTCAATACATTTGGACTTGTGATAGAACTTTTAAGACTCTTGGGATTTAATTCGCAATACTAAAAGTTCCTTGAAATGTTCACTTTGTATTCTAGGAAAATAAATTATTTTACTAAACAAGTTAGTTTTGCTTTCTCTGTTACTTAGTTTACGACCATAGAGTCGTAATAATTCACATTGAACTAAATCTGCAATTTGGTTTATATTTACAGTCAGGCTTGAAAATACATAGGTTTGTTAAGTGACAATATTTGATAGATAAGTACAGGAGATCAAACTAAAAACTTGAGTTTAACATAAACGACTAACTTGGTTTACATGTTTGTGTAGATGTCTCAAAATTAAGATGTTGAAAGTGTGATGAGAAGCATGCCAATTTGTTATTATAACAGCGTACTTCAACCATGCACAGGACCCATATTATTTGTTTCAGCCACCTGGACAGAGTAAAATGTCAAAATAACTCTTGACTGTCGGAAATTAGCACTATAAAAGAGGAATTCAAGGTAATGTTGGTTCATCGTTAAAGCCATCATTTGTGCATTGAGTTACCATGAATAACTTTAAGTAAATGTTACAACCATACTTTTTGCAAAAATAATTGGTTAGTTTTTATTTATTTCTTTAACGTAGAACTATTCTAATATTTCTCCAATCTGTGTTAGCTAAATGAAAATTAGCAACGACAAAAATGACATGTGAGACCTTAAGAAATTGTCATTTATCCGGTCTTTTCAAATCTATCTCTGTACGAACAGTCATTTTCACATTAGCTTTGTAGCTTGAATCTGACATATTAACATTCTCTAAACACACTTCCTATAATTTTAGAGTAGTTAAACATTAAAAAAGAAATGAACTAACTCAACAATGGCAGAGTTCAGTTGTAACACTTTTCACCCATTCTATTAAAGAACAATGTAACCCTTTGAGGTTTCATACAAGGTGTTTAATTGAAAGATTTTACTTTGTTCTTCAGTTTCGCAATATTAATAGTACATATGTTTTATATTTATCATAATTTATTGATAATTACAAGTATGAAACGTGATGAAACTGATATGCGAGAAATGTAATTTTAGGTACCAGTCGGAAGGAAAAAGGATAACTTGTGAGAGGCGAATCATAGCCATTTGTCAATATGATCGTTTGGAAATGCAATAAATTAAAGCAAACAAAACAATTGGAATTTTGAACTATATAGGATAGCTTTTTATTTAAAATTGTCACACTTATATGTAAATCCTTAATGTCTAGCTGGATAGTTTTATATTTTGGCCACCCTTAAAATTTAAGGTAGAGGGCATTAGCCTAACACGCATGACATTTGTGTTTTTAAATGCATACAGATTACATTGCGTCAGGCTTGAAAATAGATTGGCTTGTTTGGTGACTACCTTTGATAATTAGTCTAAAATAGGAGATCAAATGCAAGACTTGTGCTTCAAATGAATGGCCAAATTGGTTTAAGTGTTTATGTAAATATCTCAAAACCAAAATGGTTAAAGGTACTGAAAAGCATGCCAGATTGGTATAATGACGGTGGACTTAAGATATACATGGGACCAATATTGTTTGTTTGAGCCAACTTGTCAGAGAACAAATTTAAAATAACCACTGACTGTCAGAAATTAAAACAAGAAGAGGGGTTAGAATAGTGTTCTGTATAAAATATGTCACTTGTGCAAATAATTAAGCCGAATTAAGCCGAATACATTATTTAAAATTGGACAAAGATACTCACGCAAAAATAACTGATTACTTTTCATATCTATTTTTAATTTAATATCGAATTTATCTCATTTGTTCAGTCTTAGCCCAATGAAAATTGACCAAAATCCTCTAATGTGACACCTAAACAGCCTTATATAGTTTCGGGGTTATTAAACTGCTGAGTTTGCTAAATACTTATACGAATTGTCCAGTATTCCTCTTGCTTCAAGCGCTGGCATTTTAACATATTCAAGTAAGCACACACATTGCCTGTGCTATGAAGAAGTGGAAACAAACAGTACATGACTACACCCACCTGCAACAAGAAAAGGATTAATACTTTCCAAAATACCGAACAAGACACGAATGGAATATTGAATAACACTTACATTTATACCAAAATGAAACACTTTGACGTTTTGTGCAAAGAAATAACTAAAAGTAAATTATATTGAATGTCTTTTCTGGCATGTGCATGTGTGTGTGTCAGAGAGAGAGAGAGAGAGAGAGAGAGAGAGAGAGAGAGAGAGAGAGAGAGAGAGAGAGAGATATTAAACATTCACTAAATATTAAAATATATTGCCCCAATGATCCCATTGCAATAGAATTGACATACTCTAAAATTACGTATCGACCGCTCCGGTGGCCTAGTGGTTAGAGCGTCCGCCCCGGATGCGGGAGGTCGAGGGTTCGAACCCCGGCCGAGTCATACCAAAGACTTTAACAAATGGTACGAACAGCTGCCTCGCTAGGCGCTCAGCATTAAGAGGTTAGTGTTAGGACTGGTCGGCTTGGTGTCGGGATAATGTGACTGGGTGGGACATCATGCCACATATCTGCGGGATGATGCCCCAGTGCTAGACATCACTATAAACTGTCACACTGCAAACATCGTAGCGATATGACTGAAAAATTGTTAAATCTATGTTACAAATCTGAATCCCACACACACAAATCACACAAATTACGTATCAAGAATCTATATTTCTTGGATAATGAATTTCTGTGCATTAAAACGATTTTATTCCATCAACGACAGCAGTAAATAGCCTTATATTACCACAGAAATAACGTGAAAGCATCTCGAGGCCTGCTTGCTATTTGCGTCGCAGACTACACATTAAGGCATAATATTGCCTTGTAATAATAAAAACAATATTAATTTACTGATTTCTGGACATTCTGAATCTGAAATAACAAGTTGAAAGTAAAATTTATGAACATTGCAAAACGCAGAAATTACACAATCCCCAAGCACTCCTTAAAGTCACAGCCCTAATATTAGCTGCTAACATTAATAGTGAAAATTTGCACAACATTATCAGGAGCCGACCCTATAAACTGTCCGATATATTTGCACATACACTATAAAACCTATGTCTGACTGAAGAAGGGTATTCTTGGAGCAAATAAAATCAGTTTATTTTAAGCAGATTATTGTTAGTTTCTTTTAAGGTCATGCATTTTCCTTAAAAACGATGCCTTCTTTGATGCAGCTGATCCACCCGACCTCCCGCCTATGCATGCACAGGAGGCGGAATGGGGTCATTATATCATCAGTAAAACTTTATTTTTGTCGTGTACTGAATTTGTTTACTTACTGAGAGAATTGTACACTATCCTGCTTTTATAATATAACTTTGTCTTGTATGAGCATGCAAAACAGACAGTCAAATATTGTCGAGTACACCATTCTAAGAGTTTATTTTGTTGATTGTCCTACTGCAGAAATAGGTTTAATGATCGCATTCTGTTGATATTCGTTACTTTGTGTAGCGATAATTTATTTGGTCTATGCAACTATATTTTATATTGAGTCTTGGAGAATTTGTATGAGAATGTTATATGAAATTACCTCGACATGCCAAAAAAATTCACAGATTGATGCGTATAGTATTTGAAACAAATTTATGAGTATATCCAGTTCTGGGAGTGTGTGCAACGTAACAGAGAGGATTACATGGCTATTTCGTTTAAATGCGCCATACAAGTTTGTTAAAGAGGCACTAAAGATGTATGATTTTTCAAATACGTATCCGGAACTTTGAAGTAAGTGACTTGGGAATTTTCTTGAATGAACAAGGACAAATCTTGGCTAATCAAATGATACTGCATAAGAAACAATTTAAGTCGCTGACGTTCACTTGACCACCCAGTGTAGATAATAAAACGATTGAAGACTCTAATGATGCAATTGGTGAATATAGGAAAAGTAGCAAAGGTCATCCAGACAAATTTAAGCTTGAAGAAAATTTTATCTGAGTTGGGAAATTATCTGTTTGGTCGGGATCGCGAAAATGAGTCTGTTTATTTACCGAACCTCATGTGAGATACAAAACATCTTGGGTGGAGTAAAATCATCGTAAGTTTATGGTCGTCATTTTTAGTACTTTTCTTTGGATTATGTAGTGTTTACTTCTTTAGAAAAGTATATAAGCCAGGAAGTAAGATAAAAAGGACATATCAAAACAAATGAAAATTCAAATAAAGACTCACCTTTCCTTTATATATATATATATATATATATATATATATATATATATATATATATATATATATATATATATATATATATATATATACATAATAAAATATATATAAAATCGAAAAGTTTATGCCTGAAAAATATGAACTCCGCGGCAGAACCTACTATTATGAATTCTGTAAATAGCATTTGCTTGCTGGTCTAGGTGATTGGTCAGGTCTTAAATGTGGTATCGAAATAAAGATGCCTAAACAGCATTGCGTGCCACGCCGATATGTTTGCGAGTAAAGATATAGGCAAAGAAAAAGGGGGGGGGGGCGGCAAGATAGATAGATAGATAGATAGATAGATAGATAGATAGATAGATAGATAGATAGATAGACTCGTTATAAGTTTAGACTGCTGGGAAAACACGAAATCGTGTACGGGTACAGACAGAAAATATGTAGAAGTCCAAAACACTGATAAAAGTCTTTGAAAACTTGATAAGAAATATTATGCGCCGATACTACAACCAGTGGTACAATAACGAAGTATTCAGTACGGTACCAAGTGTTCACCCACCCCCCAACTTGCAATTTGGAACACACAAGGGCTCCAACATTAATCGGAAAACTCCTCATAAATAAAACCGTGTTGCCAAATGACGTTTTGTGCATATCAAATACCATGGGTCGACACGAGTGAGCTGACTTGTTCTCGGCCAAAACATTTTCAGGTTTCTTTCTTTAAGAATTAACTTACTAAATAACTTCTTGCACGGAACGTGTCCAAATATTTCCATAAAGGTATCATATTGCTTTCGACTTCGTCTTTGCCTAGTATTATTAGCACGTGAATGAGTTAACCGCCATTTTCTGGTGATTTTCCCCTTTATATGCAGTATCACTCATGGGAGTAAGTACGAAAGAGAATTTTGCAGAATAGCAACGATATGTTCCGATTTCACCCCCACCCAAACCTTTCGAGCCTGGCATTATATATATGCGATATCAGGAACAGAACCAAGAAAATGTACTAGAAAATCTGTGTATGAAACATGAGACACGGATATCTTTCAAGTATATTTAATTTCCCTCTGAAGTACAGATTAAAAGACATTAAGTAAAGAACCATTATTTGTGACAAAAATTAACAAACATCGCATCTCTGTTAACATTTTCATAGAACAACATGAATCCAGGTATATTATAACAGTATTATGGGGCAATATAGTATAAGAAAATCATAACCATCGTTTGATTTACTTACAAAACAAACTTGGGTGCCTGGGTGGGGTGGGGGTGGTTTAACATTTACATTGGGTTTTTTATAAGTATGTTTAAGCTTTATTTTAACACGTTCCTTGTCAGAGAAAATATAATTCAACACGTTCAATTTTAGACATAAAATTCCAACCAAATTAGATCTTTTACAATAATGACAAAAATGACACAAGAGATCAACCTGGATGGTCAATCGCAATATTTGTGTTCTACAGCGAATCGCTCAGTCAGATTGCCTGAAAAGAGAAAGTAAATTCGATTAAACTATTTTTTAATTAATATATCTACCTATCTGTTTATTCGTTCATCCATCTATACATCTACTTATATATATATATATATATATATATATATATATATATATATATATATATATATATATATATATATATATAATATATATATATATACATACACATTCGTTCATCAATCTACCTATCATTGTTGCTTTCGTTTCTAGTTTCTTTCTTGCTTTCTGTTTTGTTATATATGAAAATCACTTTCATTGAAAGTGAATCGTGGCTTTGCATGTTTGTCAGTGAAAGGATTGATTTTATCATGTATTGAAATCTATCTTAGTTCTTAACTTAGCATCAGTATTCTAATTTGTTATAGTGAACACTTGTTATATCTTAAAGGCTTGTTGTACTCAATTCAGACATAGTTCCTTGTCCACGGAGTTTTTTCGTTCTTCAAAATTTTCAAATTAACCTGCTAGCAAACTTTGCTGTTTTCATTGGTTTTTAAAACATATAAGATGAAATTTTAGTAATTAAAAATCTTATTCAGATAGTTATAATGCTCGTGATAGTGAAAAAGTTGTTGATATTTGATAGTCCTAGAATATTTAGTTTCTTCTGAAAGCGATTAAGATATTATCAATCTTTTGTGATTATTTTTTTTTGCATTATACCTTTTTTGAGCAAATCTCTGTAATCATAAGCAGATGGTCTTTTTTTAGTAGCAGCAGTTTTGCTGCATCTGTGGATTTTGTCTGCACTTAAGCATGGTCATACTGGTCTATGCACAAAATGTGTCACTGATAAGCAGAGCTTTGCGTTGCATCAGATTTGTTTTTAGCGACGCTTTAACAAAGCCATACGTTGTCATACATGAGATTTTATAGGTAAAATTTTTGACAGACCCGGATTATGAGCAATATCCTGAACATCAACCTACCTGACTAATTCTTCTTATATTCACTGCGATTTCTTTACTAAAGGATAATGACAGCAAATCGCTATGACGACGTTAATGATCATATCATGAGATTTCGTTATGGCTCATCGATTTCTAGGTCAACAAAAATATTTTCCAGCATCCGCAACAAGTTGAAATAAACTAGTTGAAACATAATAAATTTAACGGTTTAATTCCTGTAGAAACAGCCAGATAATGTTTTGTAAACACAATGGTTTTTGTGTTTGTTTTGTCTATGTTTTGTATTTGCATTTGAAAAAGACTCATTAAGAGTCGAAAGCGCTCAGGCTAGTTAGATACTAGCTCTGCACTGTTCGTTGTCAGTTTATTGCATATATATATATATATATATATATATATATATATATATATATATATATATATATATATATATAGCATATATATATATATATATATATATATATATATATATAGGCCCAAAACGGTGCAGACAATACACTTTAGAAAGAACTCTAGGATTGGGACAACGACAACTGGTGACTAAAAGAAAAACAAGATGTTTGTTTCTTACATGTCTTGAACAGATCTTTAAGATGCTATTATTTCAGAAATTATCTCGAGGTAGAAAAATAAAGCAAATAATGCGACCCGACCCGACGACAGTTGCTTTTATCAAGTATTCACATCGTTAATGCCAGTGGCACGACAACAAATGACACAATAACTAGCACTTTAATTATCCATTAACATATTACATTAACTTCAAGTTGGATCACGAAAATCATTTTACCACTAACTGTTACTTTTGGAAAACTGTACCTCTACCAGTCTTCGGGGAAGTCGTTATACCAGATAACATCCTCTCCACAGCAAATGCCTCTACTCGGAGCATACATAAATTTTCCACAGCAGTATGATTCATGGCCGTATTTTTTAGGTTTAACGATACCATCACAGCACAAGTTCAGAAGAGGGTCGTAGCTATATTCTCCACAGCATCTGGTATGGTAACCCCCACACAATCCCTGAACATTGCACCCGCAACATATCTGTCTAGAACTATCATAGGTTTGGTTGCAGCAGCAACAGTCATCGAAGGGTGTCTTCTTTGTGATAACCTTACCGTTGCAGCATAAGCCACGGTCCGGGTGATAGCTCTGCTGACCACAACATTGTGTGCGTAAGCCAGCCCAAGCGTGCTGCAGTTTGCCATCACAGCATATATCAATGTTAACATCGTAACTTACTTTTCCGCAACATCTGGTTCCTTTTGGATTCTTTAATTTCTGAGGTACACCATCACAGCAAATCATGGTGTCGACGTTGTATGTGGAATTGCCACAGCAGCAGTTGTCATCTGAATTTTCCTTCTTTCTGATAATTTTAGCGTCACAACATATGTGTGTAACTCGGCTGTATGGTTGACCATCACAGCAATCAGACATTAGTCCTGGACTTTCATAAACATTTCCGCTGCAACAAATTTCATCTGTTGCGCTGTAACTTTTATTTTCACAGCATACTGTGTTTTCAGATTTTATAGGATTTGGTTGTCCTTTGCAACATAGTTCCTTTTCGGTGTTATACGTATAGTTACCGCAACAACAGTTGTCGTCCTTGTCTTTCTTATCCAGTAGTTTATCAGTGTCACAGCAGATTTGCTGCAATGGATCAAATGATTTATCTCCGCAACAAGATGTGGAATCCCCTCCAACTAGTTTTTGGACTTTATTCAAGCAGCAGATTGTCTTCCTTGTATTGCATGCTTTCCCTCCACAGCATAAATTATCATCTGGAGATATCTTTTCAATGACATTTCCATCACAGCAGAGGTGAGTCTGTGGGTTATAACTCCTGTTATTACAACACCTGGTTTCAGGGCCCTTTGCATCTTGCGGAACTCCTTCACAACATATTTCCTTCCTTGTATTGATACTGTAATTTCCACAACAATAGTTATCACCTGGAGATCTCTTCTCTACCATCTTTTCATCACAGCATATTACTTTGTCAGGGTTATAGCCATTGATCCCGCAGCATTTTGTCAATTTGCCGGCCACTGCTTCTTGTGGATAGCCATAACAGCATATTTCCTTATCTGTATTCATAGTAGTAGTACCGCAGCAACTGTTGTCATTATTTCCTCTCTTTCTTCTGGTTTGCATATCGCAACATATTTCGTCACTTGGGTCGTAGCTGTCTTTGCCACAGCATCGTGTCAACAAACCACCCTTCTGATACTGAGGAAACCCCTCGCAACAAACTTCGATATTAGAAGTGATGGTGGTCTTACCACAACAACAGTTATCACTTTCATTTCTCTTTTTTATCGGAGTTTCATCACAACAAAGTTCCATTAGTGAGTCAATGCTCCTATTTCCGCAACAGACTGCGTATTTGACGTCATTAGCGTATAATGGGGTTTCATGACAACAGATTTCCTCCTTTGTGTTCATTGTTGTTACTCCACAACAACAGTCATCTCGCGAACTTCGTTTTCGTACTAAGTTTTCCTTGCAACATAAATATTTATCAGTGTCAAAGCTTTCAGTTCCGCAACATTGGGTTTTCTTCTTGCCATATATTGGTTGTGGGTTACCATCGCAGCAAATCTGGGCCTGTGTATCATATGTTTTGTTTCCACAGCAACAGTTATCATCAACACTTTCCTTGGCCAGAAGATCCTTTCCATCACAACAAACATGTGTAGCTGGATTGTAGCTTTTGTGATCACAGCAAAGAGTAGATCTACCAATGATAGCTGGTTGAGGTCTGCCGTTGCAGCATATCTCTTTTCTTGAGTCCATGGGGTATTTACCACAGCAGGAATTGTCTTCTAGCTTTCCTTTTGGTAACATATCTTCACTGCAACACAGCTTGTCTCTAGGATCATAGCTGATAGTTCTGCAACATTTAGTATTTTCACTCGCAACTAAGGATTGAGGATTTCCATCACAACAAATTTCTGTTTTGGTGTTCATAGTTGTGTTTCCACAGCAGCTATCATCCTCACGATCCTTTTTTTCTCTGACGCCATCTTTGCAGCAAAGTTCAGAGTTTGTGTCGAAACTGTACATTCCACAACATGATGTTAAGACTCCTCCAACAAGTTTTTGGGGTTTCCCATAGCAGCAGATCTGTGTTGTAGCATCAATTGTCATATTTCCGCAACAACAGTCATCTTTCTTTGATATTTTATCGACTACTTTCCCCTCGCAACAGAGGTGTGAATCAGGATCAAAGCTCATTTTATTACAACACTGCGTCTTACTTCCTCCCTTAAGTGGTTGCGGATTTCCATTGCAACAGATCTCTTTTGCGGAGTTCATTGTCACATCTTGACAACAACAGTTATCGTCTTCGTGATTTTTCTTGACTAAATCGCCATTCCAGCAAAGCATTTGCTCAGGATTATAGCTTTTGGCTCCACAGCATCTTGTGAAAGGCCCAACCAGTGGCTGAACGATTTCACCTTGGCAGCATACCTCCTTCTCCGTTCTCATCGGATTATATTTACAGCAGCAATCGTCAGATTGTTCCCTCTTATCCACAATTTTTTCGTCACAGCATAGCTGGGTTCGCGGATCATAGCTCATATGCATACAACACCTAGTAAGATCTCCTCCAATACGTGCCTGTGGCATTCCCATGCAGCATATTTCAGACAAGGTATCGAGGGTTGTTTTACCACAGCAATAATTATCCTTTCCACTCTTCTTGGTCACAACGGTCTCGTTACAGCAAACTTGGTTCATAGTATCAAAGCTTTCTGTTCCACAGCAAGTCGTGTACTTTCCTCCAACACGAGTTTGTGGCGTTTGACGGCAGCATATCTGTTTTTTAACATTAAATGTTACTTTACCACAGCATTCATTGTCGTCTGGATCTGTTTTGGTAAAAATCTCTCCATCACAACATAATTGGGTTCGGGGATCATAACTACGAGTCCCACAACATTTTGCACGCTTTCCACCATTCCTTATCGTGGGAACGTCGTTGCAGCAGAGTTCACCTTGCGTATTGAAAGTTGAGTTGCCGCAACACCAGTTGTCGTTTTCGTCCGCTTTTTGTCGCAAGTCATTCTCCCCACAGCATATATGAGTGCTTGGATCATAGCCAGTGAATCCACAACAACGTGTTTCCTTATCTGCAACTGCTCGTTGTGGATTACCATTGCAACATACCTCTGTCTTTGAATCAAGTGAAGTCTCACCACAGCACCAATTGTCCTTTTCGTCTTTCTTCTTTGTCATCAATCCGTCACAACATATGTATTTCCTAGAATCATAGCTGTCCTTTCTACAACACCGAGTATACTCATCTCCTATGAGTCGTTCCGGTTTTCCATCACAACATATTTCTTTCTCTGAATTCATGGTACTGTTTCCACAACAGCAGTTATCGTCTTCTGAAGTCTTCTTAACAATTGCGCCATCGCAGCATAAATGGGTACGTCTGTTAAAACTATCTTTTCCACAGCATTCTGTGAATTTTGGATCATAAAGGTGCTGCGGAGTGCCTTGGCAACATAGTTGGGTGTTAGTATTAAATGTTGTCTCTCCACAACAGTAATCATCTTCCAAAGTTACCTTCTTTACTAGAGCTTTATCGCAACAAATATGTGTGTCAGGGTCATAACTCTCACGCATACAACACTGTGTTTGTTTTCCAGCCAAGGCTGGTTGAGGGTACCTTCCTTGGCAACACACATGTGTGCTGGTATCAAAAGTTGCATTTCCACAACACCAGTTGTCCTCCTCTTTTATTTTTTTGACAATCAGCATTTCACAACACATGCTCTTAATGGGATCAAAACTTACTACACCACAACACTGTGTATTAGATTCACCTACGGCTGGTTGCGGGTTACCATTACAGCAGACCTCAGATGTAGTATTATATGTTGACGTACCACAGCACCAGTTGTCATCTTCGCTCTTCTTATTCCTAACATTACCATTGCAACATATCTGTGTTCTAGGATTGTAACTTTTTTTCCCACAACAACGTGTGAATGGACCACCTGGCAAATCTTGAGGTGAATCAATACAACATATCTCTGTCATAGAGTTAACAGTCGATGTCCCACAGCAGCTGTCATCTTGTTCATTCTTTTTAACAGTTACCTTTCCGTCACAGCAGAGCTCCTTTCTTGCATCATAACTTTGGTCACGACAGCAGGTTGAGTAAAGTTTGTCTGAAGTATTTCTTACTTGCCCTAAGCAACATATTTGTTTCTTTGTATTCATGGAAACCCCTCCACAGCAACAGTCATCTCCTTCATTTGTCTTAGCAATTACTGTCATATCACAGCATAGATGAGTTTTAGAATTGTAGCTCTTTATTCCACAACATTGAGCATATTGTCCACCCTCTTTGACTTGAGGTACATCATTGCAACATAACTGTGTTCTTGTATTCATTGTTGAGCTACCGCAGCACCAGTTGTCCTCCTCATCCACCTTCACTTTCAGATCATTTTTATCGCAGCAGATAGTTTTATCCGGATCATAGCTTGTCTTGCCGCAACATTTTGTAACATTGCATCTCTTTAGTTGTACCCTTCCATCACAGCAAACTTCAAGTTTTGTATTTATTGGGCTTTTCCCGCAGCACCAATTATCAGCAGGTGTTCGTTTGGGAAACATTTCATCATTACAGCAAAGATGTTCCCTTGTGTCGTACATTCTATCTCTACAGCACTTACTGAAAGTATAATCCTTCACTAGCCAAGGTTTTCCATCGCAGCAAAGTTCGGTACTGGCATTATAAGTCGTAGATCCGCAGCAGCAATCATCTCTTTCGTTTTTCTTCTTGCGTACCTCTTTGTTGCAGCACATTTCACTTTTTGTATCGAAACTTTTCAATCCACAGCAAGATGTAAAGCTCCCTCCAACAAGATCTTGAACAACTCCACCGCAACAAATCTGTTTTGAAGCAACCAGTGTCGTTTCCCCACAACAAATATCATCACTCGAGTTCCCCTTCTTAATCAATTTCCTATCACAACATAGATGGACTTTGGTATCATAACTTTCTTTCATGCAGCATTTTGTTGCTGAGCCACCCACAAGAGGTTCTGGGTATTTACCCTGACAGCATATCTCTGACCCTGTATCATATGTAGTGTCTCCACAACACCAATTGTCATCCTTATTCCTCTTCTGAATTACTCTCATATCGCAGCACATTTCAGATTGTGAGTCATAACCGACTTTTCCACAACATCTTGCTCGACTGCCGCCTTTTGCAACCTGTGGGATTCCTTCACAGCATACGTCTGATTGCGTGTTCATGGTTGTATCACCACAACAACAATTGTCGTTTTCGTCTTTCTTTTTCACAATATGTTCATTACAACAAATATGTGTCGCGGGGTTGAAGCTATATCGTCCACAACACCGTGTAAACGCGTTAATAGCTAGAGGCTGGGGGTTACCTTTGCAGCATATTTCTTCTTTGGTATTGTATGTCTCTGTACCACAGCAGCAATCATCATCCTCTGAGTTCTTTCCACGTACTGCGTCATCGCAGCAAAGCTCAGACTTGGTGCTAAAACTGGAATTTCCACAACATGACGTAAATTCCCCCCCTTTAAGATCCTGAGGCATACCATTGCAGCATATCTCTGTGCTTGCATCAATTGTTGTAAGGCCACAGCAGTAATCATCTTTAGGGTGTCTCATTTCGACGAGAGTTTTTTCACAACAGAGATGCACTGATGGATCAAAGCTAACTTTATTGCAGCATCTTGTATTAGACCCTGCCATTTTAGGCTGCGGGTTTCCTTCGCAGCATACTTCTTTAACAGTATTGAATGTTGTAGACCCACAGCACCAATTATCCTTCTCATCTTTTTTGCTGACCAGTATAATGCCATCACAACAGACTTTAGCTGCTGGGTTGTAACTTTCTCTACCGCAGCATCTTGTTTTCTGTCCTCCAACAGCTGGTTGTGGTACGCCATTACAACAAACTTCTATTTCAGCATTCATTGTAAAGTTGCCACAGCAGCAGTCATCGTCTTTACTCTCTTTCGTTCGAAGTATGAAATTATCACAGCAAATATGAGTCTTGAATCATAACTTCTGGATCCGCAACAACGGGTGTATGGTCCACCGATGAGATCCTGAGGATTTCCATCGCAGCAAATTTCAGTCTTCACATCAACAGTCGAGTTTCCACAACAGCAGTCATCTTTCGGATCTTTTTTCTCCTGAACCCGCCCATCGCAACACATTTGGTTGAGGATACTGTAACTATCAGTTTTACAACATTCTGTCAAAACACCGCCTTTTCGTTTTTGTGGAACACCGTCGCAGCAGATTTCGTTTTTGGCGTCGACCGTAGTGTTTCCACAACAACAATCATCACGAGGGTTTTTCTTTCGTACGATCTCTCCGTCGCAACAGACTGAGTCGCTTGGATCATAACTTTTCATCCAACAGCAGTTGGTGTCTGGCCCATATTTTGGCTGTGGACTCACGCCCTGACAACATACTTGAGAAACAGTGTAAAATGTTGCATTTCCACAGCACCAGTTGTCATCTTTATTTACTTTTGCAACAACTACATCACCGGCGCAACATATGTGCGTTTGTGGGTCATAGCTTTCCTTCATGCAGCATCGTGTATACGGACCATATGATTTTTCTGGATTATTCAAGCAACATACCTCAGTCTGGCTGTTCATAGTTTTCTTTCCACAGCAACAAGTGTCAGATTTATTCCTCTTTTCAACAACTTCATCGTCACAGCACAGATGTGTCTGCCGATTGTAACTCTTGCCCTTACAACATCGAGTCATTGTTTCATTCTTATCCATTATTGGTTGAGGAGCCTGATCACAACACACTTCTAATTCTGAGTTCACCGTAGTACTGCCGCAACAGTAATCGTCATTAGGGGATCGTTTTGGCCTCACTATTCCATCACAGCACAGATCATATCTGACATCAATACTTTCGTCTGCACAGCAGGATGCAAACTTTCCTCCTTTTCTTTCCCTTGGTATACCATTACAACAAATTTCAGACTGCACATCTACTGTAGTGTTGCCACAACAACAATCATCCGATTTGCTTTTCTTCTTTATGAGACCTCCATCGCAGCAAACATATCGTGTTGTGTCAAAGCTGTTATCTCTGCAGCACATTGTGTTTGATTCCTCATATTTGGGGCCGGGTTTCCCTTCACAACATACTTCTGTATGTGTATTCATGGTGGTGTCACCGCAACAACAGTCATCGTCGGTGCTTTTCTTCTTTACAAGTTTCTCGCCTTCACAACAGATGTGTTCATTTGGATCAAAGCTGAAACTCTTGCAGCACATCGTAAACTTCCCTGCAATTGCCGGTCTGGGAACGTCGTTGCAGCATATTTCGTTATCTGCCTGAATCGTTGTGTTTCCACAGCATGCGCTATCTTTTGGATCTTTTTTCTTCCGAATACGCATATCACAACACCAATGACTTCGAGAATCAAAGCTTGATTTACCACAGCATCTTGTAAATGCACCACCTCTCAAAGGCTCTGGGTATCCATCACAGCAAATGTCTGTCTTTGCGTTTACGGTTGTTACCCCACAACAGCCGTCATCTCTTGGAGTCCTCTTATCCCTAACGTTACCCTCACAGCAGATCTGCGTAAGTTTGTTGTAAGACACTTTACCGCAACAGTCACTGATGTAGCCTTCTCGTGGTTGTGGATTTCCCTCGCAGCAAATATCAGTCTTTGCATCGAGTGTTCTATTTCCGCAACAACAATCATCTTTCGGATTATCCTTTTTAACAAGCTCTTTATCGCAGCACACAAAATCTTTGGGATCATAACTTATAAGACCACAACATTTTGTATTCTTCCCGTAAGCTGGTTGAGGCATTTTTCCTTGACAGCATATTTCGTTTTGTGAATTAAATGTATGATTATCACCGCAACACCAGTTGTGATCAGGCTTTTCCTTTGCAATCTTAAAGTTGTTTCCGCAGCATAAATATGTATCGGGATTGTAGCTTTCTGAACCACAACATTTTGAGTAGGCTCCCTCTATAGTTTGAGGTATGTTGTCACAACATATCTGTTTGCTAGTGTTGATAGTTGATTTACCGCAGCAACAATTATCCTCTTCATTAATTTTCTCTCTAATCTCCTCGTCACAACACATCTGTGTTCTAGGGTTATAGCTTTTATTCTTACAACACCTGGTTAGTTTTCCACCCATTCTGTCTCCAGGGAACCCCTCACAACAAACTTCCATTTCAGCATCTATGGTAGTCAAACCGCAGCAACAATCGTCCTTGGGATTTTTCTTCTTACGTACCTCTGTATGGCAGCAAAGGTAGTTTATTGTATCAAAACTTTCTTGTCCACAACAAGAAGTAAATATTCCGCCTTTAAGAAGTCCTGGGACTCCATCGCAGCATATTTCTCGAGATGCATCTACAGTTGTGTTTCCACAACAGCAGTCATCGGATGATGATCTCTTCGCTCTAACGCTATTGTTGCAACATATTTCTTTATTAGGATCAAAGCTTTCGTCGAAACAGCACTGAGCGTCCTTGACAGAATCTGCTTGTCGTGGAATACCCTCACAACATATCTCCTTACTTGTGTCATATGTCGTTTCTCCACAGCACCAATCATCATCCTCGTCCCTTTTCCGTACTAGGCGCACTCCATTGCAGCACATATATTTGTCTGGATCATAGCTTTTCTTCTTGCAGCACTTAGTTGTCTCTCCTGAAACCGCCGGTTGCGGGTTGTCATTGCAACATACCTGCTCTTTGGTATTTAATGTTAGATTTCCACAGCACCAATTGTCATTTGTATTCTCTTTTCGTCTGACCATCATATCACAACATAAACTTGTTCTTGAATCAAAACTTTTCTTACCGCAACAGCCAGTAAAATCCGCGCCAAGCAGAGCTTGCGGTTCACCATCGCAACATATTTCTGTGTTTACATTCATTGTAGTTTCTCCACAACAACAATTATCGCTCTCATTTCTTTTGCCCCTCATGCCCTGACTTCTGCAGCACATTTGAGATTTGGTACTATAGCTTCTATTTCCGCAGCAAGATGTAAATTCGTCAATCATTGGTCCGGGTATCATTTCACAACATATCTCAGTTTGCGTGTTTATTGTTGTGTTACCACAACAGCAATCGTCTTCTGGATTCCTTTTTACCTTCAACTGATTATTGTCGCAGCAAAGAAATATTTTGGAATCATAACTTTCGAGCCCACAGCACTTTGTTGAGGGACCGTAGCTTTTACTGGGTTCAATGCCTTGGCAACAAACCTCCGACCTGGTATTAAAAGTGGTTTTACCGCAGCACCAATCGTCCTTTTCATTTTTCTTTTTAACCATCCTTTTATCGCAGCAAATAACGGATCGATAGTCATAGCCCTGGTTCCCGCAGCATCTTGTAAATCCAGGTTCATAAGGTTGTGGTGTTCCATCACAACACACTTGAGAAGCAATATTCATTGTAGTATCTCCACAGCAGCAGTTGTCTTCCTCTTTAGTCTTTTTGACTACACTTCCGTCGCAACACATAGAATCTTTATGGCTGTAGCTTTTATTCCTACAACAATCCATCATTGAACTCCCTACCGCACTCCTTGGCACGTTATCACAACATAATTCCTCCTCAGGGTCATACGTTGTATCACCGCAGCAGGAACTGTCTTTTCCGTTACGCTTATTCCTAATCATATCACCACAACATAATTGGGTGTTTGTGTCAAAAGCCTTATCACTGCAGCAAGAGATAAATTTCCTTCCCATTCTCTTGCTTGGAACACCCAGACAACAAATATCGGTCTTAGAATTCATCGTGGTTTGCCCACATACACAATCATCTTCAATGTCGTTTTTGACAAATATCATTCCGTTGGAGCATATTTGTTTTGTTCCGTCGTATATCTTTTTGCCACAGCATATCGGATTTTCAAAGCCTTCCATTAACGCAACCTTTTCTTCACAACAAATTTCTGTTTTTGTGTTCATCGTCATGTTTCCGCAGCAACAGTTGTCATCTTCATTCTTCTTCTCTACAAGAATTTTGCCATCACAACATTCATACACTTTTGAATCATAACTTTGACTTAAGCAGCACTTTGTCCTTTTACCACCTAATGCCTTTCTTGGAAACCCCATACAACATACTTCTTCAATTGCATTCATTGTTGTGTCACCACAACAACAGTCGTCACCTCTATCTTTCTTCTCTCGTATATCTTCATTGCAGCATATGCTGCTTCTTGAGTCATAACTTTTTCTCCCGCAGCATTTGGTATATTCATCTCCAAGTAGAGGTGTTGGAGTATCTATGCAGCAAATTTCTTTCTTGGCGTTCATCGTAAACTCTCCGCAGCAAGAATCATCATTGTTGTTTGTCTTGTCCCGAACCTTTTCTCCACAGCAAAGTTGGGTCCTAGAGTCGTATGATTCTCGTTTACAACAGGATGTATATTCATCTGCATACATTTTTTGTGGTACTCCTTTACAACAGATTTCCCTACTGGCAACCATAGTTGTATTGCCACAACAACAATCGTCCTTTTCTGTCCTCTTTATCCTAACTCCATCATCACAGCAAATTTGGCTATTTGTGTCGTAACTTTCACCCCGACAGCAGGATGTGTTAAATCCTCTCTTAAGGTTCGGCTTTCCGTTGCAACAAATGTCTTCATCCGTATTTATGGTAGTTTCACCACAACACCAGTTATCACCGGCATTATTCTTCGGTATTGCTTTTCCATTGCAGCATATGTCTGTGAAGTGATTGTAAACATATTTTCCACAGCATTTGGTGAAATTTTTATTCATTATGTTCTGTGGATATCCTTCACAACAGATCTGCTTACTGCTATCCATTGTGAAATTTCCACAGCAGCAATTGTCGTTCGGCGAGGTTTTCTCTCTAGCGTACAAACCATCACAACAGAGCATTGTTGTAGAATCACATGCTTGGCCAGCACAGCAAAAAATGCTTTTTCTTCGATTCTGAGGGTATACCCTTCTGCCACAACATATTGCCAGCAGTGGTGAGTAACTTTTGTCACCACAACACAGTGTTCCCTCCTTGAAAAGAGGGTTAGGTACGCCATCACAGCAAATGCTACGTTTTGTGCTGTATGTTGCATTACCACAGCAACAATCGTCACTTATGTCCTTTTTCTCTCTCAAAGCAATCCCATCACAACAGATGTACAAGTTGGGATTGTAGCTTTGCTTTCCACAACATTGTGTCGCTGATCTTCCAACAAGGTTTTGTACTTCTCCGTCACAACACAGTTGCTTTGTAGGATTAAAACTCATTTTCCCACAACATTGTGTTCCTTTTAAGCCATAATTTGGTTGCACATTTTCATCGCAGCATGCCTCTTTTTCGGGATTATATGGCTGTCTTCCGCAGCAACATGTGTCGGATGATTTCTTCTTTGTTGCAAGTGTCTTGTCATCGCAGCAAATCTCCTTTACTGGATCATAACTTTTCTTAGCACAGCACCGAGTCACTTCTTTGTTCTTAATTGGCTGTATATCACCATCGCAACAGAGGTTTTCATTTGGATTGTAGTTATCATCCCCACAACAAGTGGATATATCTCCACCTTTCCGTTTTTGGAGTTTACCATCGCAGCATATTCTATCCGCTGCGTTAAATGGCTCCTCGCCACAACAGCAGGTTCTGTTTCCTGCTACAGCCTCAACAATCTTGCCTTCACAGCAAGCGTGTGTGTTCTTGTTAAACTTGGCCAGAGGCTCATTTTCCTTGCAGTCGTAGCAGCTCGGGTGGTAACTCGATGGAAATAGCATACCTGAAGATGAGTAAACAGGAATCTTAGCTCAGGATTAGATATACTGGACTTTATGAATACTCATGGTGGATAAAACCACTGGACTGTGTGCATATTCAAGGTGGACAAATGCACTGGATTGTATTAACACTCAATACAACAAATATTTAATATATGTTGTGACTCTATTAAATCTTTACTGATTCATATTTTATAAACATCATTTTGTACAGAAAAGTAAAAAACTAATGATAATAGTGAGTGACTTTATTTCTATCAAGATATGACTTTAAAAAGAAAGGAAAAACTGATGAATCAAGTATATGTTCCTTTTGATCCAGAAGTGGACATATTTCGTTTCAACTTTTGTCGAACAATACTGGCTCATCACAAAGTTGACTTCTGAAATCGAATTTCTGATCAATATACATAGCCACTTATAAAATGTCATCGCGTTTTTCTCTTCTGAGGCTTTAATAACCATCGATCAAAATGTTTGATTCTATGTTGTGATTTTGTAAGTTGCAAAGAGAAAATGTACATTTTATTACGTGTTATTTGTGGCCTCCTTTGCCAGTTCAAAACATAGTTCGCTGAGTCAAACATATAAAATGGGGAAATACCGTTAAATACTTTATTTTTTTTATATTTTTCCTTTTTGTACACATGAAAATATGTCAATACGGTAATTGCTGAATGATAGAGTACAGAAGGTGAACTAGTCATCTCCAGTTTGAGTGAAATTGTCATAGCTGGGATAAGCTAACGTGTATAGTTTATTTGTACACAAACAGTCTTGATAAAGATCTAAGATCTTTGTTGTTGTTGTTGTTGTTGTTGTTGTTGTTGTTTCGTGTGTGTGTGTGTGTGGTGACTAGAGGTGTGTGTGTGTGTGTGTGTGTGTGTGTGTGGTGACTAGCTGGATGCTCTGTGTGTGTGTGTGTGTGTGTGTGTGTGTGTGTGTGTGTGTGTGTGTGTGTGTTTGGTGACTAGCTGGATGCTTATGGCGGTGGCAGAATTAATGATTGAGTTAGACTGAGATAGTTGTAATAGATAGGTACTACTAGATGTTTCCAGCTCGTCAAAAGATGTCCCTTTTTAAATATATCATAGTTCCCGTACCCATTTCCATTCCTTTAAGTGACAACAAAGAAATCAGTTTTACGAAAAAAGGAATGTCAAACACAGTTAAAGAACTGTTTAGATATTTTTCTTTCATTTTTACATTGAAAATATCAATAAAAATGACATACCTTTCCAAACATCTTACAAACGTATGAGATTTATGTTAATTACACACCTATGAAGTGAACTGTTGTAGAGTTCTGGTATTAAGAAGATAGAAAAAAAATGAAACCAGTTTTTGTCCCGACTTCGGCTGAATGTAAATGTTGCCACTTAGCATTCAGAATGAAATAAACAAACCCGCACATGTATCCTTGAAATCAAACGATATTATCGTTCAACAGAATCATGCGAATGGCTTGTATTACCTGGTACAGACTTGATTCCGACTTCTTTTGAGCCACAGGTGTACGAAACATCATTACCATGTACAGCTTCACGATTAACTTAGGGAATATACAGTTAGCATGTATTCTACAGGTCAAAGCTACACGTGATGCATATTGGTTCGAAACATATTCTTCTGAGTCTAAAGTCGAACAAATATAAGTTATTTTTCAGTCAAAATGAGAATTTTTGATCTTCTCATTTGCAGTTCTATAATATGTTGCAATTTACCAATGTACAATTAAGATATATTTCATACTTTTATCAGAAGCACGAAAGGGTAACATATTACTTTATCAAACATTCAATGTAAAAGTCATGAAAAGTGACTAAACCACCACTTTCATGTGACTAGGTACTGATCATTTGCCTTCATATCGTACAGTTCCAGATATCCGATGATATAGCTAGAATGTGTGGCGGAATAATTTGGAAGTCTTGGTCAATGTGGTGAGGAAATGTGCAAAACGAGAGAGAGAGAGAGAGAGAGAGAGAGAGAGAGAGAGAGGGGGGGGGGTCGGTGGGTGGTGGGGGTCATCAGCTTCTAGGAATAGTGTATGGTACAGGTTCTACTAACAGCTTAGAGGACATTGTGGAATGCGAAAAGCATAGGTCAGGTCTGCTCGTTTCTATTTTCAAAGGATGCATTTGAGTTTTGGATATGCAAATTGGAATGGAAACGGCTTGGGTTGTTTTTTGGTTTTTTTTACCACATTCTAAAAAAGAAAGCAAATGAAACATGGATTTTGGTGTCTTAATATATATCGGAAATTTTATTAATATTTTCCATCTTCTCATCCCCATTTTCGGGACTGTTTGAACAATAATCTATTAGCTTTGCATCAAGAAAGTAGCTGACCTGAATATTTGCTAGCAATGGTCATTGTGCAACAAAGCTGCTTCATGCTGAGTGTCTCTCGTTATCATTTGAAATGAAAACTATTCAGAAGCAAAAGCTTTAAAAAAAATCTGAAATTCCTTACGAAGTTGTATGTTCAAATTAGAAAATTTGTACTTTAATGTTAATCGTCATCTTTGGTTTCAGCTACCATATGTTTTTGAAAAGCTGAAACTATGCAAGGAAGTCATCACAAATATCCGTACTGGTTTAATTTGTCCATGTCCACTTCCCCTGATTTCATCCAAGATTCGTTGTCATCTACATATTCCACAAACTTGATTACTCTCTCGCGTTTTAGTCGATGTAGATGGGGTTTACTCATCCAGAATTCGAAACTTTTGTCATTTATCATTCTCCTAAAATATCATACTAAATATAATCACTCTTCCTCAATAGAGTTCATGTTATAAGGAAAACACTGACGGACTGACGGATATAACCTAACAAAATATATCCACTAATGTGCTGATATAACAACCATGTTCACTTCTGGATCAAACGGAATATACACCCATTCATTTCTGAACTGGACTCATCTTCGGGCAATTTTACCATTTTATGAATACCTAAATGTATAATTAATCAGCCCCTCCCCCGCCCCGTGTTTTTCGTAAATTTTGATGTTTTAATTTTATCAAGGTTTAAATTAGTTTCATCTCTTATGGATAATTAACAACGAAATGATACTTCTTGAGCTGACATTAAATACATGTATTTTATACCTACAAGATTTCAAATGTGTGTGTGTGTGTGTGTGTGTGTGTGTGTGTGTGTGTGTGTGTGTGTGATCCTGAACAATTAGTATAAATTATTATTGTACCATGGCAACAAAACTGTTTATTCACGTGATAGCTATCATTTCCGCAACAACCGGTGGCGTTGCCCGCAACTAATGGTTGAACCTACAAGTATATCGAAATCATGTTTGTAAACATCAGAACACATCTGCACTGACATGAAAATGTTATAGCTGCTTTGTTTGTTTGTTTGTATATTAAATCAGAAATGAAGCAAATATTTACCACCATTCATCATTTCTAACCTAATTAATTTGGTAGTAATCCGATTCTAGGGTTGTGCAATTGTTTAGAAGTCAATTAGCATACATGTAATCAGAGATTAGATCGCCGTATCACTATACAACTTACTTAATGGTCACCAAACCATACTTTATGTTTCCCCTTGATATAGTCAATTAACCTTAAATTCAAAGCATTAGAACCACCGTGAAGAACACACTATCAAATATTTTAATGTCTGTAAATACATTCATTTGTACAAAGAGCGTACAGTGCTCTGGACTCGGATATACACACCCAAATAGGCGTACATTCGTGTAGAACAATAAATATAAATAGAAGAAATTAAATCCTTTTATATGATACTGGATTGCACTCTTATAAGGTTGTAGTAGTAGTAGTAAACCTTCCATTCATTTTTTAATGTTAAACTGTTGTAATTGTAGCAAAATTGAATAAACAAAAAGCGAGGACTACTCATATTTCGGTATACAAAAAGGATGCGCTACTCAGGGCAAATGATTATTAGGGCGAACTAGTTTCAGGGCAAAACTAGCAGTGGCTCAAAGTGGAAATTCGGGTTAAATCACCCCGAACCCGTCTGAAGGGCATAGATCAATAAGCTCCTATGGATACTGTAGACCTAAAACTCCCTGTCAGAAACTATTAACACGTCTCATATTGATGTTGTAGTAAAAGTAGGGTATGTGCTATTTGTATTTACGTCTTCGTTTATTGTTTTGTTAGATTTTGGTGATTATTTGATGATTATAGGGAATCAGTGTTGGGAAGATATATTTCTTAACCTGAGCAATTTAGCTAGTTTTTAGGAACATGCGTCATAAGGTACAGCTTTCACGAGACTTTGCGACAGCATGGATTAATTTCTTACAATGGACCCTCACTAATTTCCTAAAATAGTGAATTCTCTGGATAATTGTAGGTATACGTGTTTAGTAACTTGAGACAGGAATCATTCTTTGCATTGGGTGTTTGAGTCGTGTTTTGTATTTTATGTAGCAAAGTACTAATATTTGTCTCAAAAAGGTTAAGTAATAAGTCATACAAATGTGAACCGAGAGAACCATGCAAGTGGAAAATCAGAGTTTCGTGATGAGTGGTCATTAGGTGATTATAGAAAATTATTTTGTAGTATTTGCAGACTTAAGAATCTTTCAGCTGACAACCACTGTTGTCTTGAGGTCATTGGAAAGAGGGGAAATATATGGACTATCAAAGCCAGATTCTGGCAGAAATTGTCTATTAGCTAGACCGCTTGCGAGCAACAATATACAGTAATACTCATCTCGGGAAATCATTATGAGTGCTGAAATGGGATACTTAGATAATAATAATAATAATAATAATAATAATAATAATAATAATAATAATAATGATAGGTG
>JAECUM010057850.1:0-18376 GCA_016617855.1 Megalonaias nervosa
AGAAAGCCATTGTTTCCATGTTCTAACTGAATGAAACACGTTATACAATTGCATCGATATCCCCTTTGTATTCTCTGTTCTTTCGTTCTTTCTCTTTCTTGCTCCATCTCTCTGTTTCTCTCTCACACACAGTAGGCATATGCAAAGCAAAACATATATCGTGAGAGAAGATAGATGAATACATTGATGATGATACTAATGATACAAAGTTGCAAAAGTTTGGATGGACAAGGAATATTATGACAATATTTTGTCCATGTGGCACATACGTAATGTAATTTATTTGTTTTATATAATTTTAAAATAGATACAAAATCACTGAAACTATAGCACATCTCTGTCTCGTGTGGCCTGTTATTTTTATCTACATATATGTGTAGACAACTCAGCTGACGGCGTCATACCCGGACGAAAGCCAATATTTGTATTCTCGTTCCTCAACAACGGGTATGTAAAGGTTAGAAAAATTAATATTGTTGCCAATCTATTTATCCGTCAGTCATTAGGTAGTACCTGCACTTTGCGGATTTTTGAGCATTATAAGACTTTTTTTTGACATACTTCTCACTGAGTAATGGTCATATTTCGTGTGATTCCAGGAGTAGTCGGCCTTCGCAGTTTGGACTCAGTCTCATGCCTTGTCCTGGTGATCGCGTTTGTTGTCGATATCATTTGGGTGTAGCATAGATAACATGACTTTTGAGCTGATGAAAGCAAAGATATTGACAAAAGCCTTACCAAACATGATAGCAACAGAGGCCGTTTCGTCTGCGTCCGTATATTATTAAGAATGATGCCTGGTTTGATTAACATGTCCTGCCATCAGATGCTTGATGCTCGATGCTATGGTGCACCTCATATATATGAATTTGGTCCAGGTCGTCTGGTTTGATCTTCATCACGTTTTTAGCAATCATCAAAATTTGCACAGAGGCAGCCAAGAACGCTTTCATGGTACACGTGAAATCCTGGGACTTTGGCATACAGTAAAGTAAACGTTTTTGCTAAGTTTATGTTTGCACACTTCTATTCTACATAAGAGAGGTCAGGCGTATGTCTAATAGAAACCGCGGGCTATTGCAGTGTTTTAATGTCCCCAGACCTTGTTCTTTTGTTGTGGGGATGCTTTAGGATTGTCATTTCGACATTGTATGCTGTTGGCGCGGCATGAGGCATTAAGAGCAGAAACTACTATAGCCAGGCCTCCTGCTGTTGATACCGTGTAGTAGAAACAGCCTACGTGCCAGTAATATCTGCCTTTTGGCCAGATGTTGATTATTCATCATTTGTAGCACCTCTGCTCGCGTGTTTAACCCTGGTAACCTGAATCAAATCCTGAGCTGGTTGTGTAGACGGTTATACTGTTACATCCATCATCTGCTTCAGACTAAGTGATGTGCATCAATCATCGGATGTGCTTGTAATTTCTTGTTGTTTCTTCCCAAACTTAACAAGTCTATATATAATTATACTAAATGCAATAGGTGTCAGCACCGCACCATAAATAAAATAAACGTGGTTGTTGAAGTTCGCCAAAAAGGTCCCGACTGCTGGATCCTGTCAAAGGCAATAGCAAGACGTTCACGCTATTCTATATGCAGAGAGTGGCTTACAACTCTTGTGTATAGTCTGAGCAAAGATGACCCTAGTCATCCTGGCCCCAGTTTAGCTTGGCGTATGGCATATGTCTTTGCTACTTCTTCTTTGCCAATCGACAAAAGGCCACAAAGATAAGATATCACTGAAGTAGCCGTGAAACGACAGCTTGGATGTGTCTGAAAGACTGAGCTGGTTGTACAGTATGTTGTTAGCTCCATTTAGAGGGGTACGCGAAAGCGGTTCCCAATATTGGCAGCTCTTAGTCTTTACGTCAGAGTTCTTTCTAAGCGCCCCAAACATTGATGAGGTCAGATTTAGAAATATGGTGACATGTATATGGAATTAGAATATGGTGCTTGAATTACTAACCACCATGGTGGTGCTTCTGATTCTTTTCACCCCAAGCTTTCAGTATTGTGGCATGCATAAAGTTGGTGCTAATGGTGTTCACGACGGAAATATGTAACAACTTGCAGGAAGGTGTGTTTAAATATAGACGAGAAAACTGAATAATTGCCAAGAAAATGCTTCGACTAGAGACGAACAGGTAGTATCCCACTCATCTAATCTAGTGAGGCAGACTTCGGGACTTTTTATTACATTGATCCGTCGATCTCAAAAAGGATAGGAATATTGCCGAAGCACGAAGGCGGCTCGCCACAGCTCGAGAAGTGATATCGGTCGACATAGATACAATGATTGATTCTGAACTACTCGCTGCGGTGGGATCCAAAGGCATATCCATATGGCAGTCTTCTGGTGATAGAGATTTTTTCTCAACGAAGCACTCCAGACATACCGTTTTTTCGCGTTAGCAAGTACCATGGAGGTCGATGAACCACTTAGCTGATACTCAAGACGTAATCTCGCGTTAGAAGGTACAAGGCAACATCACAGATCTGTAACTTGAACACTTTGATCCATTTCGGAAGAGTCAAAAGGAACATCATTCCCAATGTCAATTTGTTGGATATAAATGTGAAAGTATGATTACTGGGTGCATAAATTCCAGATTTACTGCAATGTATTTGTGACCGGATAGTTGCTTTGTTTGACTGAGAACAATAGTCTACAGTAGGCTTAGGCAAACTGTATTTAGAGTAGGAACTGTATCACATAATAAGAAACAAAAGCGATGTAATGTGAATCCTTTCTCTCATTCGGGAGACCGGTGTGTGTCCACATTCTTCTGTGAAGAGAGATGAATTTATTTACTGCTATAAGTTAACATTTAAAACACGCTTGTCGTATGGTCGATTTCATGTTACGGGTATACCGCCTACCCCCATCCCATCTACCCTCCGCACAGTATCCATTGAATAATGTCCTTATTTGTATTTGTTGTTCTTGTTCTCTTTCGGTTTAACGCCATTTTGCAACTCAAACATGACTTAATGAGCCCCTATGGAGTACCTTTGCAATATTCACACAGAAGTAATATTCTTCTATTCCCTTTGTTCAATCGGTTTGAAAAATCGCCGCCAAAATGCTGATGGTGATATTCAACACAAATATTTCAGATGGCGGGTAAGGAATATGAAATGCAGCCAATCAGTAAAGATAATACTTCACAAAATTTCATGGTCTTAGTTGACAAATCATTATCTCATAAAGTCATACGTCAGCATGTTATCATATCAAAAATATTAAACTCCACACGCTATATTTTAAAGTGTACCGATTTTATGCTAACGACATATACAACAATTCATGTTTCATTACGAAATATATATTTCAGAATAGTAATAGTAAAACTGGTCCAGTTTTTTCAGGGTGGGGCTGTTAGGTTATTTTCCATCAAATGCTTAGAACAACAGCGATGCAGAAAGCTCTATAATGTGGATTGTCACAAATTATTATTATTATTATTGTTGTCACTTTTATGAAATGCTGATGTGATTCACAAAACAATCCGTAGTACCAATAATGGAAAAAGCGTTAAAGATGATCGAAGTTTTTTTTTTTTTCTCTCAGATGAAATAACAAATAAGTAATTCAGAATTTGTAATAGCAATAGTAGAGAAGTGATCCCTTACATTGGTCATTTCTAAATAAGTGGAAGCCATCCTTCAGATCTTATCGTCAAAATAGCGAAAAAAGTGATCAAGTAATTTTGGTGTCTGTTTTAAAATGCAGTATTGGTAAGGAAGGACATTCTTCAATCATTCTGATAATTAAGATCTAATGATGATAGATAAACACAAACAATATACTTTCCAATTGCCGAATATTCATTGCTTTTAAATTGCTGGGTAAAATTGATTTTAATTGTACCAGTAAAAAGTTACAAGAGCAATTTCCAACATGCTTAAAGTTAAACATGTACGAGGTATTTTTTTTAGTTTTTATCAGATGTTTGATTGCTGTAAGTGAGAGCAATGACGAGATGAAACAAATCGACGACATAACCTAAGCAAAAAATAAGATATCCAAAACGCATAACATGTGCACAAATAACTGAGACATTTTATGTCACAAGGTTTAGCAAAATAAATCTTTTCCACTAATAATATTTAAATAATCTAAGAATTCTTAAATTGTTTAATCTTTAAAATATAATAAAGTCTTTCATAAAAGAAGAACTCATCCAACATACCTGCCTATACAGCTATCAAACCATTCAGGCAATTGTACCTGCATCTGGGAGTGACTACGAGATTATGGTACAACACTTACTTATGAATGTTCAGTAATTACAAACTGCTTAGAAATGCCAACATTACACCTTACCATCATCTCCACATCCATGGCTATTGCAGTATGATGTGTTACAACATCTGATGCAACGGCCAAGAACTATATTGTTCGTCTCACACAACTTGAAAAAAGAAAGCAAAGAATGTTTTTCTTACCTGTATTTTCATGTATAGAGAACATATCATGCATATGGAAGTATAATTTAAGGTATGCTTGGATATTCCTTTCAATAGCGATGTTAAGATAAACTACACGTGTTTACATCCAATACTGAATCAATAAAGCAGTGTTATCTGCTCGTTAATTTTCATATTGACTAAACGGAATGTCCAACTTATGTGTGAGAATTTGATCCGATAGTAGAATAGCATTATTTTGAACATGTTAAATTATATTGGAAGAAATGCTCACTCACCTCTGAGTATGACATAACACATCCCGAGTTATAGCGCAAATGACTTCCAACATAATATTTCTCAACAAAACATCCCTAAAACAAAGATATAGAAACGATTATTACAGCAATAAGAAATATATCTTCACTACTGAACGCAACAGCAAAAACAAATAAATCAGCATGAAAAATAAAACTGGAATTATTGTTTCATCATCTTTATTATGTTTATTATTCTCTCTCTTGTGTTTTTAATTGTCTTCCTATTTATAAGAGCAGTATAAACAGCAGCAGTAGCAGGTGTTGTAGTAGTAGTATTGATATTATCATTATCATCATTATCATCTTGTGTTTAAATTGAGTTCTAGATATAATTAACAAATATGAGATGTAAAGCAAAGGGTAAATAACTGGTAATCTCTTGACGAAGTTGGACTAATATGGATGTAAAAGAAAGGCAGAGTATGAACCTCGTTGTTGGACCAAGGAACGATTAACTGAGCACACTGCTGATTTGACGGAGGCTTTATCGAAAGTAAAATGAAACAGTTTGGGGAATCATGTTCCACTGTAGTATGGCTAAGGAAAAGAAAGAATCTACACGATTTTCATGTACCCTGTTTGCTCAATGGCCCATTGCATTACGTTAAGTTCGTTTTGTTAACTTCATTTTGGGTCAGTTTTTCCCTGTAACGCCTAACCAGAGCCTACGTCTTCTTTACACTTTAGTGACCTTCTTGCAGCTTCTCTAGCAACCCGAGTTCTCTTTAGTTCTCCATATAATACAATCATAATGTACAGGAAGGTCGCATCCTCTGCTGAAACTTTACATATGTTTATCATACAGCTCCGTCTAGCCGTTCATTGTTTGTTCCAGCACATAACTCATATTATCATCACGCGAAGTTTCTGATTAGGTTCTTCTCATGCCCACGCTCAAGCATTGGAATCATTGCATATGGAATACAACCACTACATCCGCCTTTGGCGTGCAGGAGTGTCACGCTTTAATAGATCTTCTGCATTGGTATATTGTCTTACCCAATGTCGTAGTCCAGACCAGACAGACATAAACCATAATGTTGCAATAACGATAATGTTACTGCCAGTATCCATTTTTGACTAGTAGTCTATACAAGCAGTTTGCAACCGGTTGCTAGCGCGAACTTGAGATAAGAATGACTTTTATGATCCCCTCACAAATATAAAAAACTAGCGTTGCTTGGTACAATTGTAAGCGTGAACTTGCAGCCATAGAGATAAGAGTGGCATTGATGCACACCTCCCTGATATTAAAACTAGCTCTTATTTGTAGAGTTATACATTTTCTCTAACAGTTTTAGTATTCTTGATGCAAAGGTGGTGGGTCTTTCGATAACTTTGCTCATGACATGGGACATTAGAACTTCAAGACTAGTAGGTACAACATGCTACTTTTACAGGTCAAGTTGCATCAGAATGTATAAATATCTGGTCATTTGCTTCTTCATGTTTCCGAATGCAGGCTGATAAACGCTTGACAAACTCCATATTTTGTGCTTCACCAGGAGTATATTTACCTGCTGATCAACGTTATTCAGATTAGGGACAAGTATGTAGTAAACAATTTGCACGCCCATTAAACGTCCTAACTTGCTGCTTATTATTGGGTCCTGCGATTTACAGCACGGAATGTACAATGGAGCTTTTGAAAACCATCACTGTCTTGCACCTATATTCGTTAAATAACTTGATTTTTTTGAAGAACTCTCATTTGTTCCAGCTGGTACTAAATCCGAACTCACTCACAATTTCAGTACCACCTCCGAAATATGGATGTGTGTTCCATTAGATCGGTCTGCAATGGTAATGCCATCAATGAAGCGTTAATTTGGGCTGAATCTCACAACTTTGTTTTGTCTGATATTGAATGCCAAAGCTATATATATTAGCATCACAGTGATATGGACATTGGGATAATTATTCATATGCAGTTTCGTAGCTTCTGCGTCGATTTTTATTCTCGTTCCATGGTCACACGTAACTAATCACAGTCTACCTTTGTGTACGTTTTCTTCATCAACAAGCAATGCAAATATATCCTAAGTTTTAAGTAAAGGAAATGACTCAACCTATACTTGTAAGTTTTCTTCATAGTATATACGGATTTAAATCATTTTCCTTTATAACCGGAATTATCTCTGTCGTATGTTCGCTTTTAACGATCTTTGAAAACATACCGTTTTGTTCAAATTCCCAAAGTTCGGTTTTACCCCTGAATGTTAAGAATATACGAGATTTTAGGCGAGGCGCGTGAATTTCTTCATTTACAGTTTTTCGAAAAGAGAACTATTAGACTTTTTCTCAGTCATTTTAACCCACTAATATTACAACCGTGTTTATTTTGAACATGATGTCATCACGTTACACTCGTCAGTCGACCCGTTTTGATACGACGGAGCTCCATTAATTGCATTAAATAATAACTCATTGATGCTGTATACGATATTGCGCACAAGACTTAACGAACTGGGATTATATTCATCTTTACTTAAATTGTATTCTGCAAAAAAAAAAAAAAACTTTCAAGTAGGCAGGCGTATAAAAAGAATAAAACGTCTAGTTATCTCCATTTTGCCCTTTCCTTCGTAGCAAGTTTGAAATTCGAATATTAATTTGGAAAACGTAATTCAAACTACACTTAAACGGTCAACCCTGAAGTCCGTATAATCACCAGTAAGACCAACGGAAGGGGCACATACATTGTTAACGGTATCAACAGTCAGGATATTTATGGCTTTTTCCGAACAAAAACATGGCTAAAAATCAGGCGATGACCCAAAGTGTGTGGTTCTAAAACCCTCCGGTTGCTCCATCAAGTCGTTCCTACTCCATTCCCACGGAAGATGAATCCCAATCACCACAAAGAACTCCATTATTTAACGTCCTAATCACACTACAACTTTCAATTTCGAACACACATCGTTTGAACTGGTTCAAACCTCACTCACAAGGGACCAAACGACAATCCATTTTTGCTGCCTCTACCGCCCTCCTCCTAGTCGGAAAAACAAGCTGCCTGAATACTTAATTTAGGAGCAGCTTCCTAATTCCCTGGACTATGGAAATGCGATAGGTGGCAACCTGATTATTCTTACAGATTTGGAATTTTACTTTGAAACCCATATATATATAGAGTAGTAGGGTAGTATATATATATATATATATATATATATATATATATATATATATATATATATATATATATATATATATAAACTCTCCTACATTCTCTTCACATTTTATACCTAAAACAGTCATGTAGCCAATCCACAATTAAACATGGCATTTTACACAGAAATCTTCAAAGACCTGATTATAATATTTTACGTCTTCATTGGTACCACACGAACTTGCAACAGATCACATTTGTGTCATATGCCATCTCAATGTATCAGTTTCTAACCATCCATCTCTGTTTGCTATGGATAGCTCTGGTGGCCTAGTGGTTAGAGCGCCCGCCTCGGATGCGGTAGGTCGCGGGTTTGAAGCCCGGCCGAGTCATATCAAAGACTTATAAAAATTGTACTAACAGCTGCCTCGCTAGACGCTCAGCATTAAGAGATTAGTCTTATGACTGGTTTGCCTGGTGTCAGGATAACGTGACAGGTGGGACATCATGCTGCATGTCTGCGGCATGATGCCCCAATGTTAGACATCACTATAAACTGCAAACATCGTAGCGATACGACTGAAATTTTTTTTAAGCTACGTTAAAACTCCAAATCATACACACACACAAATACACACACACAGACACATACACTGTTTACTACTATGAAAAACCTCCATATGATAAACAAAACCCAACTAATGCATGACATCCAAACAAACTAACAACTTCGTCACCTCCTAAAGCAATACAACTTGACAATTGCTTGTGTTTATTGCTTAACAAAGATGCCCAATCAACAAAGTGTAAAGTATCAATTCAAAATGGTTCTCAGAGGTATATCAGTTTTAGGGGCCAGCTTCGCAAAGCTAAATGATAACATCGTAAGGCTGAGAGGATCTGGCTTTCCACTACCCTCACTATTCATACGTAGATCTGTGAAGATACTACGAAGAATGTCATAAACATAGTTCATGCAGCAAATTCAGCATGTTACAGTACTAAGGTCACGGAAAGTTCCAGCTGCAAAGAGCTCTTCGAGATTACGAACAAGCTAATGTCACAGAATAAATCTGCACCGGTACGAAAGACATTCTCTTACATTGACCTTACTTATATGTTTGCAAATTTCTTCTGTGGCAAAGTTGAATCCGTTAGATATAAGCTTTAGAACACAATTTCAACTAAGTCATCGTCACCATACAGTTGTGATATAGAATATACCTTTAACAACATTTGAACCTGTCTATATGGATTTGGTACATACAATTTTGTAAACTCGATACGATTGCGATATCTCTTCTGCTAGAGTGCTTCGATTCAAGATTGCCTTCACTAACCGATGTTATCAATACTTCTCTCTCATCCGGGGAATTCTCATCATTTTTCAAAATTGCCATTATAACGCCTATATTGAAGAACTTGAGACTTGACCCAAACGATTGAAAGAACTACCGCCCTGCTCATAACTTCTCATTCATTTAAAAATCTTAGAAAAGTTGTTCTATCCCAACTTATATCTCATCTGAATTCAAATAGTCTTTATAGCAATGTACAGTCTGCATATCGCCCTCACCATAGTACTTAAATTGCCCTTCTGACAGATGTTAACGACCTTCGCACTGCTTTGGGTAGTAGAAAGATTACAGTTCTCACCCTCCTTGATATATTTCTTCACCGTCTCCAGCATGTATTTGGTATTCACGATATAGCCTTACTATGGTTCAAGTCCTGCTTAGTGAACATGACACATATTTTGTCTGTAAATGGGTAACATTCCACCCCCGTAAATCTATGTTTTGATGTTCCACAAGGCTCTGATCTTGACCCATAGTTGCTCTGAAGTATCTTAGATCGACATCCTGTGTTTCAACAATCGTACGCTGACAACACTACAATAAACAAATTTTGCTTCCCAACTGAAGTTGAGGCCACCATCCAAGGCGTTGAGACCTGCATTTCTGATTTGAACTCGCGGATGCCACATACGAAGCTGCAGAGAAAGGACGATAAAACTGAAAACCATCCTAATCACACCGCAAGGCCTTTCTAATTCACATCCTTTACCTCAAACAAAAAGTATCAGCAATAGCAAACATTAAATTTACACAGTCAGTACGAAACCTTGGTGTCACTTTCGACTGTAAGCTCTCATTATACCAACATGTCATTAACATATGCAAGGTTGCATATCTGGAGCTGAGACGCATCAGCTCTATTCGCAGTTTTGTTTTGGTTGATACAACAAAAACACTTATCTATTTGTTAGTACTTTCAAGACAAGACTATTATAATTCACTTCTATCTGGTTCGTCTCAGTATCTACTACTGAAACTACAAAACGTTCAAAACACTGCAGCTAGGATTATCCTTTGCGTACCAACAACTGAGCACACCTCTCCCAGCTATGTAAACTTTACTGCCTACCAGTCCGATCCAGAATCAAACATAACATTTTGTTCATTATGCTGTATTTCGTTGACTGGCTCCAGTCCAATATACCTATTAGACTTCATGCATGTGTACACCCCGCTCCTCTTCTGTCACTCGCATTCTCATAGTTCCCATTGCGAAAATGAAATCATACGGACTACATTCTTTTGTGTGCCATGGCCCAGCTATATGGAACGAATTGCCCATTGGTCTTAGACACAAGGACAGTGATCTCATTCTTAAAATTCATCTTTTTTGACTTCAAGACATACTTAAAGACCTAAGAATGTTTACTTCCTTAATTATTGTCAATATGTGTTATGTAGTGTCATAGTGTTTGTTTTGTAATATTGTCGTTGTATTTGTTTTTATATATAATATAATATTGTAAAGCGCTTAGTGCTTCTAATGATTAGTTGCTGTACTATGTCGACATTAAGAATAATAATAACAATAATAATGTTGTTGTTGTTGTTGTTGTGGGGCTTAACGCCATTTTTCAGCACACGATAGGCTATACATGGCGGCCAGTATTAATGGTGGAGGAAGAAACCGGGAAATCCGCGGAAAGAACCACCGGCCCACGAGAAGCTACTGGCAACAATAATAATAATAAAATTATTATTATTATTATTATTATTAAGCACGGCTCATGTTCTCGTAGAACACTTTCATTACTCCCGCAGGCTTAATTTTCTCTCGTGAATATGGTTGCACTGCGACACTCGTAGATTCGCACCGTTTTATTTCTTTCTCGAAAAGCAAGTGTGAATGCAATTATCAAAATAATAGACACAGATGATCGTGTATCGAAGTGCGTTTTCAGAAGCGTTTCATATACTTTTCTTATGAACCATATGTCTTTGCGTTCAGATCGTACTCTGCGAAGTCACACAAACTCCTGTAATTCCGATTCAGAGTCTTGCAATCTCGAATCCGCATATGAGAACTTATTCAAAACAAAACAAACACAAACAAAGCGAGTTCCCAAACCGTAGTAATATTTCAGAGCTTGACTATTCATGAGAGCAATTTTAATTTCACATCGATATGCTATACGTCTACCCAACTCATCTATATGCTATACGTCTACCCAACTCATCGATATGCTATACGTCTACCCAACCCAATTTTCTACTCCACGTTTCAATGTACTGCTTGTGTATAAAGCGATAGGTAAGCAGATTTAAATAAAGACCCCTGCAGAAATCATTAGACGTTTTGCATCTGTCTCCAGGTCATGCTAGCACAAGAAAGTACATTTTATTGATTTCATTGCTACATAACCAGACAGGTAATTGTGGGTTCTAAATAAGTAATATCGTTGACTATTAACATGAATACTTACAGCACAAGGACCAAGAGTTGGACATACTTCTATAAAAAATGAAACAACTGTATTTATTCGTTTACTATAGCATGCACATCATATGAAATTATCTTGAAATAATTATATCAAACAATGAGAGTATGTTTCTAAACTAAGAAACTACGACAAAGACATATGGATAGGTAATCAGGAATATCGAGATATGTATATGTATGTTAATACATAGAAAAAAATCACAGCGCTTGTACAAATTGATCATTGTATTTCAGATCGATACATTGTCTGCTCGAAATATCTTCTTATATAACTTGAAACATATGTACTCAATTCTGTTTGATTCATTTGTTCAAGTGTTGGACTGGATTGGGTTTCATTGCATGAGTCAAGGCAGAATGACATCGATTAGGTGATATTAGTATAGTTGACATTACAGCGGCATGTGAACTGAGGTGTACATTAAATATCTGGAGAAATTTACTAGATGCCTACTGCTTGATATTCTCTTGTATCTTTGACCATGTACATTTGACCAAAGGGCCCCTTTTGGGGGTTAACACAACCGTGTAGTTGTGGTGAGTCAGCGACATCCCGAAAGACTTGGCCTAAGAAACCAGGTCAACAAATCTCTCAATTCACCGTAACAAGTTACGATGAATTGTATCCATGTGCGACCAGGTGCACCCAAACACCACCTATAACTGTTCCCGGTAATTGCCAAGCAACACGCATATAAACAAGTAGCTGTGTTGTAGTTTTTGAATTGTTTTTGAATCAATGATTATGACTTCTGTAATTACCTTGAGATTCCAAAGCAAGTGGCGAGATATCTTAAAGAGACCTTTAATACGTGTAAATCTCGAATGAATTAAGAGTTATGAATAAGCAGACGCTAAACATAATTATCATTAGAGGACTTAGATCATTGTTTAAGAGAAATTCAGATGTAACCAAATTTATATCGCTACGAATACAGACTTATAGGAATTAGTCAATGCCATTAATAAACATGTGAAGAAAATTAACATTAGAAAATTTATCAAATTTTGTACTTTTATGCACGGCTAGATTTTAAATCTTGAAAACATCTCAGTTTGTTAGATTTAAAAGACATATGCATCACTGTATAGTGCCGTATGTTGTTTGTTGTGGTTCTGAATGTGTCATTCTACCGCACACTACAAAATATTATTTATGCATTAAACACATCTCCTGGACAAGATAAATAGCAAAACATATTCCATTATGTTTTGTTGTTACTTAAGATAAATTCGTAATTCTTGCAGTCAAATCGTATTGATAGATACTGATTGCGATTAGGTGATTTGTAACTGGCTGGATAGGACATCGTATATAGAGTACCTCAAGTTAACGACGAAACATGAAAAACGTATATTGCGCTTAAAAGACTCCAAACATTGTAACTCAAGAAATGCATGCAATAAATAGGTAAGAAAAAACGAATGTTTGCGACCATTATCACTTAGTTGCCAAATACAGAGGAGCAGATTGAATTGCGGATATTAAACGCACGTTCTATTCTTTTACTCACAATTACCTTATTTATCAAAACAGTGACAAAATACGATCCAGATGATAAAAACCACTCCCTATAACGAAGAGAAAAATGTATCATTCAGCACAGACTTCATAGCTGATAGATGCATGACGGGTAGTGAAGAAGAACTGTGAAAGGAATGATCAGATATGTATATAGCTTACCGATAGATTGGGCATTCTTTACAACATATGTCAGTAAAAATATGTCATGAACAATTTACAGACACACTCAAACATTTTGAGCCATGACGAGGTATTATGCTGAAGTACAGTATGTAAAATGACAGAGACATATTTGGGAAATGATAACTACCAATATGAATGCATGGGCAGTTTAGATAGATTCAATAACGCATCTACACCACCAAAGGACCGTTAACTCATCGCCTAATGATTCAAATAGTTCAAATGATGATTATAAATGCATGATTAATGTAATGTTGCATTTAAGATGAAACCACTTGGAGAATATAATGTAAAGAAATCTAAATTACTGATATGTGATATTTTTAAAAATAAAATAGGAATATGTGTGTAAAACACTATAAACTGAATGCAGACGTTTTCTTCAGTTAGTGTTCTAAATTTCCCCATTTCGTAGCTCTGTCTGAAACCCCAAGGAAGAGCATAAATTAACAATGGAGAATGATCCGTTTATATCTGACAGTCGAGTGATATTCTAAAATTCCTCCCAGACACCCCCCAAAAAACTGCACAGATACTGTGTCATCATTTGACCCATTACCTCTCCTTGATCACATCTTCCTGACCTTAATGTACTTTGCACATCGCAGTTTCTTTAAACCAAAATATGTAACGCAAGTATTGTAGTGATTCAGCTTTAGAAATATAGTGTTCCTTCCACTCAAATTGTTAACCACGGTGTAGTTAGAATCTTCTCCCGCCTTCATATCAAACGACATAATGATATTACCCGGTAATAATTCCAATTTATATTAATGAAACGGATTTTCTGCAATATGATTGGATGTAAACGGTCATGTGATACTGATCTGGAATTTTTAAAATTCGAGAAATTCTCAGACTACTTTCGGTTTTTGTATTGTTTCCAACATAAATAAACATTGCAGACACGTCATTATAAAACGATTGTTTCATCTTTTAAGTTTTTAATTCAGCAAATAAATATAAATTATGCCCTTTTGATTCATTTTGCCAATATTCTTTGATTGAAATGCATAGTTTACTATACAATTTGGGGTTTGTCTACTACATAGTCGAGCAAAATGGACGATTACAATTATTTTTCACTGCAATTTTGTGCTGAATATTTTTAACAATTAGATGACAAAGAGTTTAAAGAAATGCTAGCAGCCATTGAAGCAGATGGAGATGGATTTGATGATATTGCGATGGATATTACAAGCGCTGAAAATGAAATAGAACAACACAGATTGATAAATTCCCTCAAAGAGCTCCCCATGACCTCCGTCACCCTAGCCATGCACAACAACAACATTAATAGCTTGAGAACTGAGCCAGTCAATTTCGAGGCCGCCGAGGGATATAAACAAAGATTCAAGAAATTATCTGAAGAGAAGTCCAAAGCTATTGAAATAAATCAATACTTAGAGGCTACTAACGAAACGCAAAATCAGGCATTGCCGTTTTCAATGGTAAATTTTTAATTTATTTTTAAAATATTTTTGCTCATTTTCAAACGTGTGTGGGTGTTGGAGGCATGGTGTGAATATAACCACTTTCACAAAAATAAAAACAAAAATTTACTAGACCATTATTCAAAGATTGAATAAAGTTTTTAAATGGTAAAACTACAAGAAGAAGATAATCAGATTATTCGCATGAAATATCTTTGATGGATTGATCTTGAACATATATAATAACATAGTGCATTCAATGTTGACAAGACAATGTTATGATGGTATGTCTACCAATGCGACTCCACACCATTAAAACATGTATATAATAATCCATAAAGGTGATTGTTTTGCTAAATTATTTTGGATTTGTAGTCATTCGTTTAAATGAAACAAAAATTGCATAACTTTTTGCGCTGCTACTCTTTCTCTGAAGAAATATATCTTTTACATAAATTTGAAACACTTCAAATGTTGAAAGATATAATTACTAATGTCACCCTATTACATATATAAATCACAACCATATATATATATATATATATATATATATATATATATATATATATATATAATATAATATAATATAATATATGTAAAAATTGCAGAAAATGATCTATTTATGTGTATTTCAAAATGAACTTGCAAAGTATAAGAACTGTATTGCTATGAATAATTTTCTATTTCCTTACAGCTTGGTGCATTGACATTATAGGACAACAAATTTGACTTCAACACAGTCAGTCCAGACGAGCTGAGTGGCCATTTAAGAAGGTACTACACTGAGGCCTAAACCAAATTTGTATCATCCAGAGTCACAAAAATGCCAGCTGATCAGGCACAAGAAGATCACAAGACTTTCTTGAAAAATGTTCGTGCAGCCATCAACAGATACCTGAAAGACATTGGAAAAGAAACAGACATGATCAAAAACAAAGAATTCAAAACTGCTAATCCAATGTTAAATGTAAAACTGAAATTGAATTTAAAACCAGGTATTTCAAGGCCAATATGAGGAAAGACTACATGAACTATTATTTTCAAAAAACTATTGATGGAAAAGAACAAATCACATTGGCTCCAAACAAATCACATTACACCCACCCCTAATCCCCAAAAATTATATGGTCGGCCCCTAATATAATATGGAGTAACATAGTTATTTAAACTTCCATGCATCCATATGCTCATATGGGCGTTCCAAATCTGTTTAATGCAAACCCTACCTATTAAACTAGCAACCATCCAATGTTACCAGGGGCACTTGATTGTGGAGTTCACTAATGAAAACACACTTACCAATTAATTGGGTTATCATTATACGTCCCCCAAACCCCAAATCTAATGCTAGTATATGAATGGTATTAAAAATGTTTCTTGCTCTGATATATAAACAATTAAAATAGTAGACTACATTTTATTATTTTGGAGAAATAAAATCAGAGAAAAGAGATTTTTAAAATAGTCCTGGCTCAAGAAAGATTTCCAGACCCCCCCAAAGTTTGAAGTGAACTCTTTATTTAACCTTCCATGCATCTGTATTTTGCTCATATGGACATTCCAGATGTGTTTAGTGCACCCCCCCCAACAACAACAACAATATTAAATTTGCAGTCAGTGAATTTTACAATTTATCCAAGTAAAACGTAGATGACTCGAATACAAATTATTACAGGAATTGTAAAAAAAATACCATTCTCTTCATTTAATTACTTTTGGACTAGGCCTTGTTGTTTTACAAAGTGTAATTATCATGATGGGGACAAAATCACATATTTGATATGGCTATTTCTATGCATGTGAAGAAGACTTTGATATATTTTCAAGCCAAATCACCCAAATTTAAATATTGCACAAGTGTACATGTTTGGACTTGCATTATTCTTGAATAGATACATTGTTTCCTTAATTTGGCAAAATATATAGGAGTAGACAAATGATCATTGGTATGCATATTTCTAGGGATTCTGTGTCATTATATTTTCATGCCATAATAACCTATATTTTTTCAATGATTAATTACTTCATCAAATCTCAATGTAGACAAAGACAACCTACACGGTATATTTTCATCCCAGAGAGAGAGAGAGAGAGAGAGAGAGAGAGAGAGAGAGAGGATGTGAGTTTATGAAATCATGTAAAATAATTAGAACCTTAAATCACCACTCCTCCAGAAAGAAAAACCTAAACTGATAGTTTTGAGCAAAATATATAATTTTAAACTGAAAACTGCACAAACCCTTTCCCATTTCACCAGAAGCTTCTGATGAGCATGTTTTTCCAAATGATGCTCATAAGATGAGAAACAAAGTTGCTTTTGAAGCTCTAAACCAGGACATGTTGAATTTGATGACTATGTACCAAGAAAGTCTGCCTGAGACAGCACAGAAGGAACTAACAGCAGCTTTTAATCTTCTGCAGCATACAAGTTTTTTTTTTTTTGTTTCCTTCTTCAGTGACAGTCGACCTGTAAAAGATATAACGGATGAAATGTTAAAAAGACTTACTTTAGCATGTAAATGTTTCAATGTTCAGACCATTCTATATTAATTTGTTTTTTGTAATAATTGCTCTTTAGAATATTTGATACTAATTTAACAATTGTATAAATAACCTGGATTATACATTAACAGTAACATTTGATACAAGACAAATATAAACACTAATACCAAAATTCACTTTATAACTTTTATTTAATAACGAATAGGTGTATTTAGTGTGGTTTGTATCACTACACCCACCTCAACATAATAAAAATAAAATATATCAACTTACCATAAGTGGTTGGATTCCATTTCAATGTCCTTTCAGCACTATATATACTGTATCCAAATTCTCATCGTAGCATTGGTCCATCATCATACTACTGGCTAACTCAGCATAGGTAGCGTGTCCTATTAAACTCGATGTTGACAATATGTTGTCTTTCATCACACTAATGGTTTAATGAATATAGGTAGATTGTCATCTTAAATATTGATGTTCACAATTTGTAGTCATTTATCATACTTCTGGCTAACTCAACAGAGGTAGATTATCGTCTTAGACTTCATGTTCATAATATGTAGTCATATATCATGCTTTTTGCTAACTCAATACAGGTAGATTATCATTGCAAACTTCATGTTCTCAATACATTGACATTTATGATACCATCAGTTTAATGAATACAGTTAGACTGTCATCTTAAATTTTGATGTTCACAATATGTAGTCATTTATCATGCTGCTTCTTGCTAACTCAATACAGGTAGATTATCATTGCAAACTTCATGTTCTCAATACATTGACAAGTACGATACCATCGGTTTAATGAATGCAGGTAGATTGTCATCTTAAACTCCACGTTAACAGCTTGTGACAGAGACAGTGGGTGTCATTCTGACAACCTACTCCACAAATGGAAGACATATGCCCATCTGTTTTTGTATCACTTCTGTAATCTTTTTCTTTGTCAATCTCATTTAATCGTGGTCATTTACCATGCATTTCTGGATTGTTACTTTTGAACGATAATGTCATTCGTCTATTTCTTTGTCCATGTACAATTGTTAATACTTGTAAAACATCACTAGAGTATTTGCATTACCCATAAAC
>JAECUM010057851.1:0-32772 GCA_016617855.1 Megalonaias nervosa
TTCTGGTGAGTTGTAAAAGTTCTACTAATTGTAGTTAAAATTAAGTTCTAGCCGTATGACATTCACAATCATTCTTACATTCATGAAAACAAATGCATGGTGATATATTGGCATTGCCACTAAAATCTATAGTTGTAATATTTTTTTCTTCAATCCAGTTGTTATCACTGCACATAAACTGATGTGATATAACAGATATATTATTATGCCCGTAAACACTTCCAGTTTCTCTTATTCACAAGACACAATTTTTGTAACTGTGAAAAATTATCGAGTTCACATAACAAAATCTCTGTATCTTGCAGGCTTTTTTATTAGACGTCCACTCTTTGTTCGAATCTCTTGTGTCTGGTTTGGCTCATTGATGATTAATGGCATCTTGTCATTCTGTTCAGTGACCTCCTTGTTAGTATCTTCGCATGTATCATATATCTCTGGTAATGTCGCTTTGTTTTTAACAGCTGTCTTCGGTTTCTCCTGTATATAGCACCATCCTCGGTTTTCACATACGACCTTGGAGTGCTACTTTTTCTGATGACTACAGCTGGTTCCCAAAGATCTTGTCTTCAGATTCTAACTTTGTCTCCAGAAGTCAGATTTGGAAGCTCTTTAGCTGTTCTGTCATACTGTTTCTTTAGCTGATTTTTCCTTTCACCCAGTTTCCACTTTAGGTTTCTTTCTTTTATAACTTACACGTGTAGCTGTATGTTGGTAGTAGGTAAAGTCGATCGAAGTCTTCGACTCATCAGTATTTGTACCGGAGATTCTATATCATCAATTGGTGTATTTCGATACTCCAATATCGATACATATGGATCTTTTCCATCTCTCTTTGCCTTATTGAGAATTCCTTTGACAGTTTGAATGGTTCTTTCTGCTAAACCATTAGACTGTCGATACTTGGGACTTGACGTAGTGTGTTTGAATCCCAGGTTTTTGCAAACTGACCATATTCTTTTGAGGAGAACTGTCGTCCATTATCACTCCTTACTTCTCGTAGTATTTCATGTCTTGCAAAAACTGACTTTGTGTGTGTGATTACTGTGCTTGCTCGTGTATTTTCTAACTTGGCAACTTCAAAATATCTGGAGCAATAGTCTACTATTAAGACATAGTTGTAATTGTTCCTCATAAATAAATCTGTTCCAACCATTTCCCATGGTGCAGTTGGTTGTGTAGATAACAATGGTTCTTTTTGATATGACTTTCTGTATTCCTGGCAAGTAGAACAATTCGATACTGTGTCTACAATCTGTGCATACATGCCAGGCCAATACATAATGTCTCTTGCTCTTTGCTTTGTCTTCTCAACACCCATATGACTTTTATGCAACTCTTTTAGCATTTCTTCCTGAAGAGCATCTGGTATTACAATCTTCTCTCCTTTTAGAACTAATTCGTCCATTTCTGAAAGTTCATCTCTGCAGTTCCAGAAATTTCTGATTTCAAAAGGTACGAGATGTTTATCATTTGGCCATCCCTTTTGAATCATTTCTCGTAATTTGGTCATTTATTATCACGTTTAGTTCCATTCTTTATTGCTTCTAATTGTGTATCTGCAATCTGTATATTTGACATGATCATGTGCATATAGCACTCAATTTCACTATCCATGTTCATCTCAGATGTGTTTGTCTGTCTGTATGCTCTCGACAATGTATCTGCTACAATTAACTCTTTTCCAGGACATTACGTTACGTCAAAACTGTACTTATGCAGTCTTAAAAGCATTCTCTGAGGTCTAGGCGGTGCAGCAGATAGAGGTTTATTGAGGATTGATTTCAGATGTTTATGACCCGATTCAACTTGTACTTGACGATCATAAGTATATTGATTAAATCTTTCAAGACCAAATAGCACAGCAAGCAGTTCTTTTTCGATCTGTGCATACCTTGTTTCTGCATCTGTCAAAGACCTTGATGCAAATGCGATGGGTTTCCCTGACTACATTAACACTGCTCCAAGTCCTGATTTTGATGCATCACAACTAACAACAACAGGCTTCTTAACATCGAAGTATTAACACAGGTTATTTGTTTAGAATCTGTTTGATCTCTTCAAATGCATGTTTCTGTGCAGTTTCCTAAACAAATTCATTGTCACTTTACAAAAGTGCTCTGATTGGCTCTGTCACTGTAGACATATTTGGAATAAATTTCGCTAGGTAGTTGACTGTACGCAGTAATCTTTCAATTCCTTTCTTGTCCGTCGGAGCGGGCATTTCTGTGATTGCTATTACTTCTTCTGGGTCGGGTTTAATACCTGATGATGCCAACATGTGTCCCACGTAGCGCACTTCTGTTCGTCCAAATTGGCATTTTTCCAGATTCAGTGTTAGATGTATTTCCTGGCATCTCTTTAAAACATTTTTCAGTTTTCCATCATGACCTTCCTTTGAAGTTTCCCAAACAATTATGTCATCTGTATCAGTCTCCACCCCAGGCAAGTCCTCAAAACACTGTGCCATGCGTTTCTGGAACACTTCTTGAGTAGATTTAATACCAAAAGGCATTCTCAGGTAGCAATATCTATCAAACGGGGTGTTAAAGGTTGTCAATAACTGGCTTTCCTCATCCAGGGCTATTTGCCAGTAACCATGATTGACATCTAGTTTGGAGAAAACCTTAGCTCCAGCCATCCTTGTGGTTATATCTTCAATTGTAGAAAGTTGATAATGCTCTTGCTTGATAGCTTGATTCAAATTTCTCGGATCTAGGCAAATTTATAGTTTTCCCGACTTGGGTTTTTCAACAACTACTAATGAACTGACCCATTCTGTTGGCTCATTTACTTTCCTATTCCGTTCCATCTCTTCCAAAGTTGATTTAAGTGGTTCTCGTAAAGCTGTAGGAACCTTCCTTGGTGGATTGATAACAGATTTCACACTTTTGTCAATTGCGATATGATAGTTTTGTTTCAGGCATCCTAGACCTTTGAACACACTGGGAAATTCTTTCACGATATGATTGTCCTTATTACTGTAAACATTGCAAACATTAAGTACAAATCTTGAGACTCTTTGAAACCAAGAATAGGCGGTTGGTTTGTTTTTGTGATGTGAAAAGCAAGTTCTTGATTCATGCAGTTTAATTTGCATTTGCTTATGACAATTAGTTTGTCACCAGAGTAGCTTTTTAGACAGGTCTTGGTTGGTTTTACTTTAACGTTGTCAATGTTCATTGTTTCAAAAATGTGATTTGGAATGATGTTTACTTGCGAGCCATTATCAATTTTAAATTTGACATCAGTACCATGAAGTGTCAGAGTGACGTAGCATTCTTTTTCACTGATTTCAGTGTTTGCCTTTGTCACTGTTCCTACAAAAGATGTTTTTTCCTCTTCACCTAAGTATTCTTGCATACGTTGCACCCGTTTTGTCTTGCAGCATTTCAGAAAATGATGCTGTTTTTCGACACCTGTAGCACGTTTTTTCCATAGGCTGGACACCTACCTTTTGCATGTAATTTGCCAAATTGACCACAGTTGAATAATCTGGAGTTTGATTTTATTTATGTCGTTTCAGCTTTCCTTGGTTGTGCCATTTTCGTTTCTTTTTCTTCATTTTCACACCGTGAACGTCTGATGCAGCTGCTTCAGCTTGCATACTTGGAATCTGCTTTTTGGATTCTTCGTCTGCTTTGCAGATAGCCAGTACTTTTTGTAATGTCAGTTGATCTTCTCGTAAAAGTCTTTCTTTTACTTTTTCAGAATTAGTCCCACAGACAATTCTATCTCTAATCATTTCATCCTGTAGATTTTTAAATTTGCAGTTTTTTGCAATCAATTTAAGTTCAGTTATATATTGGTCAATGGTTTCATTCTTTTTTTGGATTCTTGTATTGAATCTGTGCCTCTCTACTGTAATGTTCTGCTTCGGACTGCAATAATCCTCAAACTTTTTGATCAGTGGACCAATTTTATCTGCTTCATTGGCCTCAAATATAAATGTGTTGTAAATGTGTCTACCATCCTGATCAATAATGTATAGGAAAGTATTTAATTGTTCTTTGTCTTCTTTATCTGCAAGCGCAACATCTAAGTAAAATTGTATAGTCTGCTTCCGCCTCCTCCAAGTTTCTGCAAGATCGTTGGAATTAAAGTCCATTTCAGCTGGCTGATTGAGTTTTTCCATGATGTCTCAATTAACACATAAACTTGTGCATCCAAATTTCAGTATTGTTATGGAGATATACTTCTTAATGGTATAAACCCAACTTATTCTAAAATTCTCACTTCTGACACCATGTTATGTTTTACTAAATAATACAAAACATGGTTTGGTCTAACTATTTTAATGGCTAGATTACAACTGACTTAAACAGTGAAAACACATGCACACACTAGTTTCTCACGCTAATGTTATCATAAGGCATAGAGTGTTACAACTGAGTGAGAGCCTGGAGCTGACCTTAGGTGACCTTTAACTGTAGCAACAGAATGTTAATACCGTATATTGCCACAGTTGAGACACTCGAAGCACTACACAAAACAATTGAAGTGAGCAGAGCTTCCATGACAATATAAGGTTTCAAAATATTATATTGTGCTTGATATCATGCTGTTATTGATGACTGTTATTTCTGTGATGATTTCGTTTAGTTTCATCATTGTGACTTTGTTGGTTTAATTCTGTCAATATTGTCTATCTTTGCTTGAGTTATTTTGTTAACTCGTAAGGAACTGCATTGATAGTATCCATCAGATAAACATCTCTGTCTTTAACTGAAAGAGTAAATTTATCTACTTTTACATAATATCGTCCATTTTTATTCGACCTAATACTATTTGTCTATGGGTGATTAATTCTATGTTTAAAAAAGAAAAAGTGTTAAGATATATCGTTTTTTTAAGGTTCCTTTTCATAACATTACCTTTACAACCGCTTTACCTCCTTGTCGGTTTTAAATGAATATAATTTTGTTCATTGCCCACAAAAGTGTGAATTGAAATACCATACAGTATATCCTGAAAGAGTCCAGAATCATTTTATTTGTTTGAGGAACTTAAAAATATATCGTTTTGTATCATAAAACTGTTCACGTTTCTTCGTATCTTCGTAAAGTTATCTCAGTCCACATACATGCATAATGAAGATGGATATGTCATTAATAGTTTCATTATCTGACCATGCCAATAATTTGATTTTTTTTGTAGCAAAAATCTACAGCAAGTAAGTAAGTAGTCCTAGCTCAGGAATTCCTCCATAAATAGATTTGGATGTTACTTGTTCATTAAAATGACTTAAACAAATATTCAGTTTATGATTGTTTTCTTTAAATAATACGTCTTGTTGCTATATTATGTATCTCTTTTCATCAAAACATATCCATCCTTGCTTTCTTACTAGGATCTTTCATTTGTTTCTCAAACAGAGTATCATTCATGAGCTTAAACAAGAAAATATTTCTATAAGCCATTTTCAGCATTTTGTCTTAAATATGCATTTAATTTAATATAAATTTAATATGAGATTTTAAAAATCGTTCTTTGACAAACTATATAACTTTATGCATTTTCTTTAATTTCAAAGCAAACTGAGCATAACATCTTGAACACAGTCAGGTACTACATATATAAAGTTTTTATTTGGTTTTCGTGCATAATGATTTACACTCTAATGGAATATTCCTTTGTCATCAGCTATAACTATCTTATGCAAAGGTGTTAAGTCATATTCATGTGGACTTTCATTTCTGGTGCTAACGAGTAGCCTTTCAGAAAGCATATAAGGGTTTTGGCATCTCAAATTATACTTCCAAGATACCAAATGTTCTTTCGTCATATTTCCAATCCATTGGCTGTCATTGTACAATTTTAATTTGTAGCTTGGTTGCCAACTTAAAGATTCTAACAAGCTCAAACGAACCCATTCCTTAACCATATAAAATTAATATAAACTATGTACATAACTACTGACCGTGACTAAACATGGTCTCCACCATCTTTGGTCTGAGCATCTTCATCGACGAAATTACTCATGATTTACTTTAGTATATATATTAGGTATTATTCTGATACAACGATAACTCATGATTATGTAATCGGGATATTATTAGAGCTTGAACAAAATTCTAATTCTGTTCTCTTTAATTTTGAAACATCATCATGCCCAGGCACTGCATGCTAATGTTCAGAATCTAAGTGTTGTTAACATGAATTGTTGAAATCGTTAAATATAGTACGCAACAGCAGAGTATCTTTCGTTATGTAATATTCATGTAAATCTCATAATGTTTTCATTTAAAAAAAGAAACAAAAATGAAAGCAAAAACTAATAAACTCTGCTGTATACTGATAATTTTGTTTCTGGAACAGAATATAGTTAGCCAATAGGTGGTTAAGCAGCTTCGGTGAACCTTGTAAAGCCAATAATATACTTATAATGGTAAATGTCTTTAAATAATATTAAAGATTACATGGTCTTAAAATATCTTGTAATTTCACCAAACTTGTCTTTGCTTCAATTATTTGCAAACATAGCATTAAATTTTGTCACAGATCAAAATCTATGTAGGAGTCCAACAATTATTTTCAGACATCTGTAACCCCTTTATTTATTTATATCCGCTAGGCAATCCTGTCTCAAGGATACGTAGAGTTCATGATTGTTAGTCAGAGTGTTGGTTCTTGATCAAGGTCGTGATGAAAAGTATAAACTGACACATTATTAATGAATAATAAGATGCATTTTTGTATTCGAATTATTTTTGCTGTCAGCAGGACTTTGATAGATTTAACAGTTGTATCACTATTTGTTCTTTCTTTGACTTCTTCTAGTTTTGTTCAAAAATATAACGTATATCTATGAAATACAAGTGTATTTCTCTTCTTTTGTGAATATATAATTTTGCAGAATATTTAGGTTTTGCTTAGTCGGAAACTAATTTACTACTTAGTTTAAACACCAGCATAACAGATTCCAATGCAAGCAATGAATCTATATACAATATTTAAATGTTTGCCTTTATTTGTTGACATTATTGCACGAAATTTTGTTGTCACCCATTAAGTTTGGTTTATGTATAAACTTCATCCATGGGTCCAAGATTATTTAAAAGCAAGGATAAATAAGATATCTGACAAAATGTCATTTTGATATCTCCCAGTATCTATTAACTAAGCCTAGTACAAAAAAAAACTTCAAATAAATTTTTGTATTGACCTTTTATTTCTGTTCGAAAGTTTTGTAGTTTTAGTTCAATAAGATGAATTTCCAAATGCAGGAATATCAACTACGTTTCTACAACTCATATATCTAGCTTACAGAACCAAGATTTATTAGCTTTCTAAGTATGCTGTTCTTTAGGTGTGGTTGTACATTTTCAAAATAAATCAAACATGTCGTTGATTTAGCATTCAATTATACAGTAATTCTTTCTATGGAATTTACTTTTCTACATGGTATCATTAACAATTCGATAATAAAATTACCGCATTCAAAAGAATCACTAATATGTTTATTTGCATTTATATTTTTACTTCCTCCATTGCGAAATCATTGTGATATCATTAAATTAGGACAACTTTTGCATCTTTATATATATATATATATATATGTGTGTGTGTGTGTGTATGTGTATGTCCCTAAACAGATATTGTGCTTACAAATGCCAAACAGAAACACACAGTACCTCCTCACCATTAATAAAATTGAAACGTTTTCGTCACACGAAATCATACAACAGTGCTAGAAAAGAATCACGAGACTGTTCTTCTGCAGTAATTTAAAAATTTAAAATGATTATCATTTTTTATGATTGGTTCGGATTTATTTATATTGGGGTTTTTAAATTGGAATTTACTATTGACGAAATTGGTGTTAATTTGTTTTCTTCTGCTCTCCTTTACTTATTGAACAATGTTTCAAATGTTATCTATATGTTAAAAGAATTGTCATAGCCTTTAGCGTTAACCAATATAACCTTTGTAGCTGGAAATCATGTCGTCTTTAACATGGTTTCTACACTGTATATGCCATCAAGTTTGCCATAAAGGGGTGACTTAAAATATACCATAACTATCCTGTCCATCTAGATATTATACTTTAGAGACCAATTGGATCGATTAGTATATCGTTTCTAACGTGAAATAAGTACTCAGTAAAATAAAAAAATAATCTTTTGAAAATATGCTTGTATGTTGTAAATCCTAACTGTTCTGCCTATTTTATATTTAGATGAATCGATGGCGTCAGAATTCATATACTTAGAAATATTAATTAATATTCAAGTAAAATACTTCCACATTCTTGTCGCAAGGGTTTTGCTCAGTCTCTCAGCAACATGTCCTTTCTCGACTGAGTCACTTGTGAAATATAAGACGTTTTCGTTCTCTATTAAGTTACCTTCTGAGCGTAAAGTTATTTATTGTCATTGCATAATACATTTTCTGGACATGCTCTTTAAAGATTTCTAAATAGGTTTAAATTTCATGCCCCATGCATATTTCGATATATATACTACTGTATTATAAATAATACTTCAGAAGGTGTGCATTAACGAATTTCGCGCTCCCACGTCAGCGTTGCCGACACCCTCAATACAATATAACAACTCAAGATTCATTAGATACAAATTTTATAAAATGTGAATAATAAATATATTTAACATAAAGTCTTCAATTTCTGCTCGATACAATTGACATATTAACCGACCCAGTTAATAAAATCCACATTTAACTTGGTATTTCATCATTCGAAATTGTACGAAATAAACGTAATAGAGTCACTATTGTTTGCGTTGTTCCTTCTCTGCTCGTCTTCTTCAATCTCTCTCCTCCTTATTTCTTTCTTTCACCTCTTTCTCCTCTCCTTCCCGCTACTTCTTAATAGTGCGTCCTTTCCTTCCTCCTTCCATCTACTCTTCTACTTTCGACTCGCCTTACTCCTTCTGCATATCTTGTGCCGCTACATACATGTACCCTGTAAGCTTCTTTGAGGAATACAAGGGTGGCAAGGAATTGTATAAATCCCTTTATTTATTAATACATGTACTCGGGTTTAGTTTCTTGTGTACAACGATACCCGAAGGTGATTAATGTATATTGTAGATTATTTCGAAACAGTGAGTTCGGTTCATCCTATGTCGTACGTGCGAAGTACTTTCGATAGGAAAAACCGAATTCTTCCAGCGCACAGACGATGTAGGCTACATTATCTGTGTATAAATGCCTCACCGTAAGAAGATATCTTCACATTACGGAACGTCTTGTCAGTAAGCAGTGTACTTAGGGACTTGCACATCTTCAGCTGTAGAGGTATGTAAGTTATTAGTTAATTTCTTGTGTATATTATTTCTTATCTATATTGTAAGTTATAGCTATTGTACGTACTACCACGCTTATTTTTGTATGTTTTCAATGTAGCTTTGGCTTGCGCAGTATAACGCAAATATTTTCTATTCTTGTTTTTGACTTAGCAAGAGACTTATTTTAGCAATATAAAATTGCATTTTATTAAGAAACGTTTAGTACCACAGGAATCGTACTGGATACAGGTTCACTTCTGAACCTGTTTATTGTTTTGTAATGTTGTATCAATAATGTAATTTGTATAACGTACTTATATACCGTCACTACGTGTTATCGTATATGCCCGTGTCATGCATAGTACACGGTGTTAGATGTATTTTCAGCTGATCAGAGTGATCCATGCTGATCGTAGTCGACGTGGTACCAGCTGCAGAGCTAACTATAGAAGTTGACCATAGCAGCTGTAAAGCTGAACCATAGCAGCCGTAGAGCTGAGTGAACAGTGTTGCTGGTCGAGTAGCAGGTGATCGGGCGTTGCTGACCAAATTGATGAGCGCTGATTGCTTGATTGACCAACGAATTGAATGGTGGTCGGTGACTACCTATAATGATGCTTGCTTAATTAACCAGTGTGACTGGTAGCCAAGTGTGATATTGACGGGAGTGTTTTGTGTTACTCAATGCATGTAATATTTTAGCCGTGGGCTAATTTGGGGGTTTGTTATACCCAGTATTTTGGGAGTGTAAAGATATTTTTGTATGATATCTGCCCAATCAATTCATAATTTTACTATTTGAGTAAAATACGTCAGTTTTCACTATTTGAGTGAATACATCATTTTTTACTAATGAGTAAAACTCGTCATTCTTTTCATCGTGTGAAATTACTGTGAATCGTTCACCTTTGTCCTTGTACTGTGTAAGGTCATTTATTTGTATTTATATTTGTTGCATTATTAGGTTCATGCGGATCATGTTGTCCAATATTTGGATCTTATACACGCAGGTATTAATAAATACTCTTTTCTCATTCATGTCATACATCAATAAACATTGTATTTGTATCACCATCAAGTGTTCTGTTATAAATCCGAAATCCAACCCGGTTATCTTGTTACAAAGGGACGTATACTTTCTTGCATCCCTACCATATATACAAGCTATAAGTGTTCTTTACTTAACCAAATAATCTTTGTTTTTTACAAAGTGTGAGAATTTAAATAATCATCGCAATGACTAAACACCAGAATTTGATGATACAAGGTCTATTGGTCGCTGAGGTCTCTTCAACTGAAATCCAAATTCAGCGAGAAACTACACAAACGGATATTGCATCTCAAGTCTTGAGAGTGACAATACACATGGGATTCACGGCTCCAAAAACAATGTCATATCCACTCGACAAAAACGTATGAGAGCTAAAAATTCCAAGCTTTGGATTATCAAAGTTGGCAAAGTTGCGAGGCTACAAACAAAACCCTATGCAGCCTTGTGATTATTCTTTGGAAGGAGGAAGCTAGCGACAATGCAGAATATATGGGATAACGTCTTTAGTCCTTTCGATAGTCTCAAACTATATATCTGCATCAAGATCGAATGATTTGAATTTCGTCAGCAATTGCACAGATGGCATCATCTCTCATGTGCAACATACCACCATGATGCATGCTGTATCAAGAACAAATCGTAGAAATCTAGCCCATATTCAGCAGGACTGGCATTCAGGAAACAAATATGAAGTATGACATTGGTGGTACTCGGCTCTACCTAGAAGATGATCAACATGAAGTTTGCCACACCATCAACCATCGTTTGGACTGGTCGATAAGGTCTCAAAGCGCGCAGTCCGTCTTTCTGGCATTTGGAATGACACGTCATCAACTCGCCGCTTTGATTGCACAGGTGCCCATTGTCCTTTCAAATCTCGACAGTATGGAAATTCCTGCCGTCCCGAGAATAATTGGCCGCATTTGCAGACTAGGGGACGTAAAAGAACAGATGCAGGAACAAACACTGGACTGCTCGATGTGCCCATTTGTACTTGTGCCGAAAAGAACTATACGACTATTGCAACATACATTACCCGTTCTCCGGAAACAGCAAACCTGTTTCGAGGTGAGATGCCGATAGTGCTAGATGTTACCTTGGAAGATCAACCAGTAACCTCAAAAAACACAACCTAGCAGAAAACGAATAAGTTCACTATCCTCTGTACGTCTCAAGCTAACTCTGGAAACAAGATAGTCTGCTGCAAAAGATTGGCCAGATTTTCGAGGATTCACAACAATTGACAAATCTAGTGCTGGTTGCCGTGCAACAGAAAGGATAGGTGGGCGCTGCGAGAGCATTTTCTACAAGATTAACCCTGCTAGCAACAGAGTCGGTATAAAAGCCCATTTCTATATGGAGCAGAGTGCTATTTAAAGCACCAAAATGGGTACGGTCTGCTATTGATTGACTTGACCCCTCGAAAATGGTTCTTGACGTTCTGGGGGAAAATTGGCTAAAATAGCGTTGCCCGGTTAAACCAACGTAAACGTATCTTAAGTACTTGGTGTAAGCGATAAATATCAGAGAGCTCACAAGCCAAGACTCTCATCTCAAGTGCCGTGCATTTATGCAGTACTGCAGGTACTCAACCTTTCCAAATTATATCCATTTCAGTGAATATAAACCAGGTTGTTTGTATAATCATGGGTAGCGTATTAAAAAACTTGGAGCTGTACAAACGCATTCTTTTTCCTGGCGTTATCTACTTGACCTCCTGATGAGTCAGTGCAGGAAGAATGGCTAACGTAAGTTCATTTTATTACACCAGTATTTAGAGGTAGACCCTCACTGGGTCTCTGTTTTGGGGATCTTTTATATTTAGGTATTTCATGGAGAAGTATGTTCGGGGCCACTAGAAACAAACATTAAGTCTTGGAATGACAACAGGTCTGTACCTAGATAAATAGTTCCAATAGTCTATACATAGGGCAATATCAACCAGATTAGGGGAACTGGCATTTCCTCCCGCATTTGTGAACGTCACTTCTCTTACAGAATATTTTTCTTCAACAGTCAGTTCTGGTATAGTAGTCACATTATATAAGTGTTACTCATTAAGTACAGACATATAATCTAACGACGCGTCACAATAAATCCTTCCAAAAACTCCCCATCTCTAGAACTAATAGGCTTTGTTCACCTTTCTTGAATTATTGTTCTATATCCTGAAAACTAAACATATACTCATTAGATATTAGAATTTGTATTAGTTTTGTTTCAAATATTTTGTAACATAGAAAACTTGCTAGTAAAAGAGCTGTAGATCTCGTAATCCAGAATAATTGTTTTAGAAATTCTCGTACACCTGCAGCTCCTTGTGTAACGCAAAATGAAATACCCTCTCTTCGGTTACCCATATTTGCATGTCCTAATGCCGTGGTGACTGGACTGTCTGAATTAAAATTGATAACGTCCATAATAGCCTTTGGATCTTCTTCCGATATTGGTGAAAAGAAACTATCCGTTTATGTACCAGATTCAAGCCCGATGGCATGATAATGTACTTTATTTATGGACAAATGAAGGGTGTCACTTATTCGTTTTAGTACCTCATGTGGCTGACACCTAATGAAATTGTTCGGTGTCTGTTTTGACTCTCCCCGGCAGGGTATCTGCTCTCTGTATCTCTTGTAAGCATTACATCTTTCAATATAACCGTTCGGTTGTCCTAGCCTTTCTGGCTCCGAGTTACGATTTTCAATGTTTTAATGCAGGTGATAGGTCTGCTGAAAGACTTCACATTCTGTCTTCGTATCGTGTCCACTTGGATGAGAGATATGTTAGCAAGATCATGGAAATTATTTCATATTTGTAGAATAGAGTGTATATAGTCATTTTGCATCAATTACAAGTTTAAAGGAGTGTAAATCAGGTCTTTGATACACCACTTTTCATCCAAAGCTACCAGAGTGTGTGTCACTGTAAATGTATGGGCCAGCTAGGAAACAAATACCTCAGTACATTATCACTTAATGTTACCATTACACCGCCAGCATTTATATGAATGCAATTTAAATATATCCGTGTAAATGGTTTGTGATAATGACTTGAAGTTGAGTGCCGTGATCGGATCCTGCTTGACAGGTGTGACGAATATTAATCCTATTCTCCAACTGTCTTGACACTGAAAGCGTTCTTTCCTTTAGACCAAACCCCGTGCAGCTGACATTAGATGTTGCTCATCCAAGTTAATTTAGTATGTTATTATTGCCTTTGTCCCTGTTCTTGGCCAAATGTCGGAGAGATTTCAAAAGTAACAAATATAAAATGATAGTTTAAAATACGTTTAATGTTCGTAATACATGCAGCTTTCAATTCTTTACGGATGTGCTTCAGGATGAATACTTTTCGAAAGGCAGATTTTGTACACTCCGTATAGGTTTTAAAAGGTTGCTGACTTTATTTAAGACCGATGGAACATATACATATATATACTCCTTTTTTCTCTGTCATGTGTTTTGGCGCTTTTACTACAATATAAATAAACTGTTCATGGCCCAAGTTCTATCTTTCGATCAATTTTAATTTAGAATAGGCTCAAAATTTGAGATTTATATTAAATTGGTGTGGCGAGATATTGCTTGTTCATCAACTTTAATCTCTCAAGTATTCCCATGACACAGCCTTGTGCTTCAATGTCTTAAAGCTACCTCTACCATTCTAGACCTGTGCATCATTGAGCCGCTGATGCAATTCAATATTAAATATGGATTTCTCTCATTTGGGATCCGACTATGATAAAACGCTTCAAAGTCAGTCTCCGTCTAAGTACTTACTAAACTGTCTGTCATTGTAAAATATTCTTGAAAGGAACTTATATTTTCGATGGAATAATTGGGATATACTCATTCTATATTCGATGGAATAATTGGGATATACTCATTCTATATTCGATGGAATAATTGGGATATACTCATTCTATGTTTTGAGATGCATTTCACTGTGGTTACAAAAGTAGTATAACGAAGTGCACATTCAATGTTAATGTGTCATGTGACTAAAGCCAATATCTGACTCAGAAACAGAACCCTTGACAAATGTATCTTTTGATCAGCTGTTAAATTTGGATATGTTGTACAAGAGGTGTCAGGTCTTAAATTATGTAATGTTATATCACTCTTTGGAATCCTCTTGTGCCTAGTATGTTGTTTGGAGTTCATCTAGAAGACATGTGTGTATAATATGCATATAAATTTATGGGTATGTGACCTCTGTCAGGATTCTTAAAAGTGGGGTATATGAGATCTTAAATCTAATACACTACTGAAGCTACAAACATGAGACATCTCACACAGTTTCAATATGCCATTCCAAATGAAAACTAATTTGAAGTTTTGAGAAATTTAATTTAAATTATAACAAAGTTTAATTAAACGTGATAAACACTGAACTATATACAGCTTGGCAACTTTTTTGTTATCTATGTGAAGTTAACTGCAATTATGGATATTCTATTCTTTTTTCACAGCCTCATTTATGATATATTTTGATTTAAAAGTCTTTGGGAAGGGGCTTTTATTTAAAGTACACGAAGGTATCATTATAGTTGATTTTGGGCCGGAAAAATAAATCCTGCCGATTATGGGTCCAAGTTGTTGAATTCTTTCCTTATGAGTGTGTGATATACTTGTAACCTATAGCTGTGTATGCAGCTAGAAACATTTATTTTAAATGCAACTACACTGTACTTAATAATATACCAGAGAGGAAGAATACAGAGCACAGTCTGCTCTGTCAGTCTACTAACCCATTTTTACTGCCTAAGTGAGGTGTGTTTAAGGATATATGTATCATAGGTAGAAAATTTTCTCTTCAACAAGCCGTATTAAGTAGACTATGCCAATATGAAATAAAGAACACCTACGATAACATGCATTCTATCTTATAGTACATTTTGGTTGAGACTTTGATTGTCAGGTTTCAGATGCTGGTATCAAATTATCACTTGCCATTTTGCTTAATAAGTATTGAATGAAACCAAAAATATTCAAATAGATAATTGTGAATGGATCTTTTACTTTTAATCTTCAGAGTACATAGTTACATATCCTACATAAAGTTGTATTTATTCCTATTTAACAGCATGGGATCAGAATTGTATCTACACATTTGGTTGAGGAGACTGAATTTAATTTTACATCTTTATAACCCAACGTGTAGTAATTAGACTGTATGGACTTTAAACATCTAGAAATGTGATTTCCATATTGATTTAGGTTTCCTTAGGTAACATATTTAGATTTATTATTTTGCATGGAAATCTAACTGTATGTTGCCATGAATTAAACGTTGGTCAAATGATTAACCTACCCCTTTCACCCGCCACTGTCCCAGTTGGTAATCCTCATTAGTTACCATAAACGGTCAAGATAATCTAGGTAAAATAATCTGGAAAAGTCATATCTTGAGGAGGAATAACCACTTTCATGGATATTGTCTGCTTCATATGTCAGAGTATCACTGGTTAACGTTTCAAGATTTGCGTATAATTGCTGACTGTTTCGTTCTAGAAATGTAATTGATATGATTAAAGTTTGTTAAAATTGCAAACTGTCATTTAAAATTCTATTGACAAATATGTTTTCCATATATACATTATCTTATAAATACTTTCTTTAATTAATTAAGATATGGCTGATTTAATTTATTAGGACCATTAAACAACCTAGGCTGTAAACTGCACCTTACTGAAGAAGAATACGACACATTTCTGACAGCTGTCAAATTCCTAATGTGCGATGTAAATCAATTACATTTGTCAAGTGGAATAGGTGCAGCACGCACATGGATGAGTTTGATTTGAATCTGCCAGCATATAATAACCCGATAAGGGCCAAATCAGGAGTGTACCCAATTATATAGTTCATATCTAAATTTATAGGGTTTGGTTGCCTGTGCCTTTTATTGTGAAATAGTTTTGAATGGAAGTAACTTTCACTATCGAATGATTGCCAAAAAACAATTATATATCATGAGATACATTTCGCTTTGGTTGTAACCACAGTGTCATGTAAATGCATATGCCAATCGGTGTGATATGTTCACAGCCGTTCGTTTTATTGACATGTAAAATGAATTCTTGACTCCATTAGCATTTGATATCTGCTTAATGCAAATATACTGGACAGATTCGCCATGTTTTTGGTGTGTGTAATGATCTATAAGAACAATGCGGTTCATAAGGAATCTTAGTGTAAATGCAATATTGCTCTGAGTTCATCTTGGAGAAATGCATATTAGGAAAATTATTGGCGGTTTTTCCTCTTCATTTGCAATATTGGTGATAATGACAAACCAGCATGGTGGAGCAGATTGAATTTACCACTTCACGTTCATTTTGACACTCATTTCAGTAGTTGAAGTCTCAGGTCGGGATATCCGTGCTAAAACGTTTGGAAATATATTTTCAGAGCAAACGTCCATATCTGGAATTATGTGTACAATTCAACTCAGTTGTTTCATCTCTTTAACGATGACACTACCACATCTTGCATAGCTAGTGTTGTGATATCATCTAAGGTACATTAAACATGCTGAGGATATAACAATTCAATTTCTTTTTTTCTGCGATGAACATATGTAACATAGTGCCTATAATGTTGTCATACCAACTGCCCTAAAATATCAGTTTAAGAATATGTCATTATTAAACTCTGTATCATGTGCCTCAAGTAAAGAGAGGGTAAAATGGAAACGTCGGGGCTTGAAATGTGAATTTGCATATTTGTATAGCTCTAGCTTTATAATTTTGCTTTGCTTACCTGGGACTGACCTATGGCTTTTCAAAGTTATCTTAAGTATGGAACTTCAGAAAATGGGAATAAGCCATTCTTGCTATATTGGTTCTTCCTACTTCAATTGCAGAAACCTAGAGTAATTGGTTTCATTCTCATATGGACTTTTATATTACTTGACTCTTTCTCGTGAAATGTTTGTGTGCATCAGATTGTTTGTAATCTACTATTTCCTTTGGTGTGCAATTAATTCAAGTTTGTTTATCCATACCGTAGGTTCTTGCTTTGATATTTGATAGCATCACGCTGTTTCAAACTCTGCAGGAAAGGACAAAACGTTTGCATCATATAGCCAAATAGCGGGCTAGACTGTATCTGTTTTAATGCTTGTATTGGTTGGAAGCGCAACCTCCAACAGAATGGGTAAGACTCATTTTTCAATTTCATAAGAGGCTGAGACATTCGCATTAGAGAAAACGTACGCATATGCATTTTCAATCACCATATCAAACCATGTTTTATTTTGCCTTGCCTATGTTATTCCTAACAGATATGTTAAGTTAGGTTTTTAAAATAAAATTATATCCACTTTAACGAAAAATAAAAACTGTTCAATTCTAGACATACAGCTTCGTAACAATCACGTTTGGCTAAGGCAGGTGTGAATTACTTGTGTAAGGCTCGTTATCAACTTGTACAAATAAAACAATGCCTCTAAAAGTGTAATTTTAAGCAACTGTCTGGACCGTTGTATGAAGATATTTTTTTTCAGAAGTGTTGAAACCATCTCTTGCTTCCATCATCAACTACTGAGTCACGTAACATAATATGTTGGTGTAAATGATATATTTTTGTAAGTGTATCTAACCAGAACTGAAAACTTATCGTGGCTCGTGAATCCCATCAAGTAATTAATGAGTTTTTCAGGCTGCAATATTATTTATAATTACAAGAAATTGGTATATTGCTGGCAAATAACGCTCAGAGTTTGTCATAAACATAAAACAGAGTCAGCGAGGACAGACACAACATATTTGAACCACACATTATTTAATCTTTTCTTGTAATAACAGTACTATGGAAATAAAGGCAAAATAATTAGGCGAACAATAAAAAGTGCAATTATTTGTTAAAGTTTCATCAATCACAAGATAAATTACAAAAACATGTCTTGCAGTGAATTAAATTCATTGCACAATAAAACGCTTTTGAATTAATGCTTACACTTGTACAGTGTTCGCGTTAATGTGCCACGGAATGTTTCTAAAGCAGAGCTGTTTGGTACATTCCTGCATGCTAGTCATGGAATGTATCAATAGAACAGTGAAACAAATATCCAAAAGAAAACACACAATTCAACAGGTTGGTGTTCAAGACATTTTAAAAAGACAACCCCACCCCACACCTGCTAGCTCGTGGAAGAAGCAAAAGCAATATTCACCACGATGCAGGTAGTAAAGTGTGGCTAGTGGCGGCAACTCCGCTTGAGCTTACCAGACTTAGTTCAGTCGGCTACCGTGATGTGTCAGTGAGCAAAGCATTTTAATAGGCTCAGCAAAAAAATCCTAATTGTGTTGATGTGTCGTTAAGACACGAAAAAAACGAAAACATCATTTAAAATAAATGGCAATATACGTCAAATACAACAATACAATATTTACATAGTATGATATATTTCAGTTCGAGAAAGTCGAGATTCCAAGTTTGAAAACTGAATCACAATCACGACATAATTGAATCACATGATACACCAATTATTCCATACTTAATATGGTTTTCTCAATATATTTATAATAAACCGAAAGGTCATTCTGAACTAAGAGTTAAGCATGAAAATAAATCAAATTTAAAATAATCTAATAATAGAGAGAAAAATGATCAAAAGCATCACCATAAGCCAGGTCAACAATGTATAGAAAATGTAAACGATTAAAAGTTTGATGTATAATTTACAGTTGTTTTTTTCTTTCTTCATATATATATATATATATATATATATATATATATATATATATATATATATATATATATACACACACTAAACATTTAGAAAATGTAGTAACTCTTCGCTTAATCTGGGCAATTAGTTATCTTGCAATTCCATGTCAAGCCAGTGTAGGTTTCACTTTACAAATAACAAATATATGGTTGCACATTAAACTAAGCAATGTTACTCTAGTATTGGAACTTTTGGTCCTTCATCTACTTGAAGGTACCAGGAAAATAAAGGTTGCTAAATGAAAAGAAAGTTCCATACCTGCAGATAGAAAACTCGACCGTTCAGAAAACCTGGCCGGGAAATATTGATCAATAACTGACTAACAATATATATGCTTTTACTACAAGTGAACCAATGTAATCTTCGTTGCTGTTGTCAAAAGTGTTTTGTACAGGTGAAGCAATTGGGGTAATTTTGTAACTTACCTTTATAGCAATGACAATTAAAATGTTGCAACAAATTTATTTAAATCACACACACACAGAACAAGGCATGTGACTATGTCGGTATACAATGTAAAATGTGATGTTTTTCCTTTAAAAGTGATATAGCGTAATAGTTTTTTTATATTTCTCTTTTATGACATTAGCTCTGTACGGAGGCGGAGATGGACTGAAATGTTTGTGCGTGGGGTAATCCAAGACGAACAGATCTTTTATGGACTCATATTTATCGACGTGAATATGTTTGCTTCTGTTTCATGTAATACAACCAAGAGTGGTAAAATCAAAACTTTTAACAATAGTGTTCTGAATACAAAATTAAAATGCATCTTTCACGAACTATTATCTCGCTTTTCGTACTTACTATTAGTAAATTAGAAAGCAAAATATAATTCTAATTTTAACATGTCCCCGGGATCACTGCCACTTCACCTCTGTCTGCGTGGGTTCGAGTCTAGGGCTCGGCTAATGTGGGTATGTGAGAAAGCTTGCCGGTAGCTTCTGGTGGGTTGGTGGTTCTTTCCTGGGTTTTCCCGGGTTCGTCCTCCACTATTTATACTGGCCGTCATGTAGAGCATATCTGGTGCTGAAAAATGGCGTTAAACCCTATAACAACAACAACAACAACACGCCCCCGTACGGTACCGACGCTCTGCATGGCCAACACAATTTCTGGGATTCAAGATAAGAGCACTTCGTCCTTTTAACTTTCATGTGTTGAACCCATCTCTGATATTCTTCAGCAATAAGATGATTGTCACGCTTGCTGTTGTGGTACTCATATTGGATGTCAGCTTGGCACAATTTACATTGAGGACAAAGTGGACATCCTTAGAAGGCTTGTGGTGAAAACACCATGTCATAGTGATCATCCATTCAAAAAGAGTAGTGACAACACGATTTTAAGTCAGTCGTCATGGTAGCCATATTGTATTTAGAACTGGCACCTTTTTCATTGCTGATCACCTAGATACCACAAGAAGTCTTTTGCTGAAAACATCTTTTTCAAGAGGAGTAGAAATAACAGCATTTACAAGATATGATCTTCCATTCAGGAGTAGCAATAACAAGAATTTCAAAATGGCGACTCTGGAGGCGATATTGGATGTCAGATGAGAACTATATTAATTTTTACTAGCTGGATGTCATAAGAAATTTTCTGGCGAAAACTTCATGTCAATATAAACTTATTGTTCAATTGTTGTTGTGACGACAAGATGGCTGCTCTGGTTAACATATTTGATGTCAGATTGAGATCATTATTTATTATGACTAGCTAGATTTCATAAGAAGTCTGTTAGTGGAAATCCCATTTTTATACAACCATCCTTTAAGGAGGAATAGCGATAACAAACTGTTCGAGATGGCTGCTGTGGCGGTCATATTGGAAGTCCGAGCAGCACCATTTTCATTATGGACCAACTAGACCATAGATCGTGTGTGTGTGTGTGTGTGTGTGTGTGTGTGTGTGTGTGTGTGTGTAAAGCTTCTCGGAATCCTCCTAGCAGTTTAAGAGGAGTAGCGATAATACACATGTGCTAACGGACTGAAGGAACACACAATAATTTATCAATGTGTAAATGTATCAATTGGATTCAAGACTTTGATGACCGATGGTTGAATTTGCCTAAATGAATTCAAAAGCATTACGTTATCTACTATATCTTGACTCCAAGAACGTATACACTTTTCTGCTAGCGAATTCTCTGACGTTTCATGATTTCTGGGTCTATGTTATTTACAGTTCGCTGGGCAATACAATCCGGTACAAACGACTATTAGTTTTCAAGCCTGCTATCATTGTGTAATACAATTACGTTCCGCTATAGATTTCCAATAAATTAGTTCATTTCGAAATGGTCTTATAAGTTAATTAGTGACGAAGTATGATGAGTTTATTTGTAAACGTCGGCTATCGTTGTACAATAAATCAATAGAACGTTTTAGTATAGATTTCCTATCAATTAGTTCATTTGAAAACGGTTATATAAATTAATATGTGGTCTTAAATGGTTGTTCATGAAAAATCTATATGTTTTATATTTGTTAAATGTATTAGGTGACAGCCGTATGCCCATACTATTAAATAGTAATGTCGAGTTGCTATACAATTCTGGTGAGAGACGCCTTTTCATTGGTTGACACAAAATCATATGATTGACGATAAGTTATTTGTTACACACTCCACAGTAAGTTCTTCTTATCCTTTTAACTTCAAAGCATGAAACATCCTACAACATTGGACACTTTCAATACCGTACACATTCGATATTAAATACTTACCATGTTATGAATACAAGCCCTCCCACGATAGGAACGTACCGTCAACTATATCTTCTGTCAAGATATGATTCGGAACATTCCAAGGATGAACGTGTATGACTGAGCAGTACATTCAGCGGAACAATACATTGTTCAGAATTGTACCCCTCAGATGTGAGCAGAAGTCTACAATGCAAAAGCTAGATTATGGGCGTCCTCCATTTTGCAAGTAACCCGAAGCAACATCGGAGTGCCTTCTCGTTTATTTCAAAAAGCCTACGCCAATAATAGGACACAGTACTTGAAATGAGTATTATTGACTGAAAGTTCTGTTTTTTTCTGCATTTTCTTTAGTATCTCTGATAACATCATCAAAATTAATTACATCATTCCTGTCAGCGTTTCTGAATGGTCCTAGCCAGTGCTATTTTTTTAGATGAGGGGAAGTCTAGTGGGCGTGGTTTAGCTATTAGATCAAACGTATATTAAAGCACTCTCAAATGCAATTGCTGGAAGCATTAAATGGTTTGTTTACGATTTTAGTTGTTACAGTTGGGTTTATTAGAGCACGGATACTTTTTATCAACTATCAAATTTGCTCAGTATCAAGTTAGTACATTTCTGAAGCATATAATATAAAAGTTATCGGTATGAAAATGAAGAATATTGCGAACTCGTTCTTGGTCATAAATCGCTTCCAAAGTTCTTGATAAATCCAAGAACTAGTTTGCAATATTTTCTAGTATAAGATAGTGCACCGTAATGACATCATGCAGCTGAGATGTCTTTTTCAGTATACTGAAACAAATTGATTTTCAAAATTCTACTTAAGCCATGTAATGCACATTTGGTTAGGTTAATATGAAGTTTAGTGAAAAAGTTAACCAATCAAATTGACCTCTTGACCCCCACTTAGTGCCGATTAGTAAGAGGTTTACTGATTCATTCAACTTTAAACTCGCCCGAACAAACACCAGTACTTGTATGATATCAGTTCTTACTCGAACTTTGCATGCAAGTTGTAACCATAACATTAAACATTAACGTCAAATGTGCTATGGAACTTACCTAATTATCCTAACTGAGGTTTAACTTTGTTAACTATTTACTCATTACTGAGGATACTGTGACATAAATCACGCCGCAGAATTGGGCGCTTAACAGTCCCTAACCTCGATTCCGATAGTAGTCGATACAAACATTAACACGAACTCTCAGGAAAACAATAGTGTTGGAAACTCAAAGTAACACTAATCTAAACTGTTTATATTTTGATCTGACGTCCAAACATGTTGGCTCATGATGGTCCTGAAGTCATTTGGCTACTGGATGAATATATGTCAATGACCTGACCGACACGTAAAAGTTGAAAATGGTCAACAGCAACATTCTTGTGGTATATTTCACAGATGAATAAAAACATGAATAAAGAAACTGACAAGCAATTAATTAGTTACAAACACTATTTGGTATGTTCAATATTTCTGACAACATTGCTGGTAAAATTGTATAATTATTTATAAATATTGAGATTTAATGGGAATCAGGAATTCACCGTGTTATATCAAATCATATGAATTAAACCTTACTCGAACTTCAAGTTGATATAGGCTGGTTGAGACATAATACATTTAAAGGTTTAATTCATGTAGAAACAGACATGTAGAGTTTTGCAAACACAACGGTTTTTGTGTTTTATTTATTTGTTTTGTCTATGTTTTGTATATGCCTTTGGAAAAGACTCATTAAGAGTCTAAAGCGCTGAGGCTAGTTAGATACTAGTTTTGCACTGTTCGTCGTCAGTTTATTGCATATATATATATATATATATATCTATATATCTATATATATATATATATATATATATATATATATATATGGTATTTGTAAGCTTTTCATGTAGACTTTGGTAAGTAAATTTTGCAAATGGATAAAAAATATTTTTGAAAAACCCCTCTCTCTCTCTGTCTCTCTGTCTCTCTCTCTCTCTCTCTCTCTGTCTCTCTCTCTCTCCGAAACACTTAAACATTAATTAGCATCACATGTATGCATACGCAATACCCGGTCTGTATGGGTCAGTTTGCATGATTTGAGTATATAAAAATTACTTATTGCACACCTATAACAAAACAACATAGTTCTCAAACTATTACACATCCATTTAAGACAAAAATAAATTGTTTTGCACATGGTTTGTACAATGCACAGCACATACGAATGCTGAAAACAGTCAAGACTATTGTAGAAAAAACAATTTTCCTAAGGACATTTTCGACATAGAAATACAATCGGTGTACTAGTTCGGAAAATTTGGACCCTGTGAGAACACTGTGCATAAAATGAACCGTAATATTTGTACAAAACATGTCCAAAAAACATTAAATGTACGCTATTCTTTGCTTTGACTTATTTTACATACCTGTGGACTAACTATCACGCCAACACCAAGACTGACACCAGCATCAAGTAAGGAAATAAAAGAATTATTATTGTGTCTACAATCCGTGCCGTTTGAGGTTCTTCTAATGAAACAACACTTGGTTTGGGTTGCATCTTTTCTTTTCTTTATGTCATTTTTCTATATTTAAAAATATTTTTTTTTCTTCATTTCTTTTATTTTCTACTCTTTGGGAGTGGGGAGGGGCTGTGTGCGGAGTGGAAAAGAAGCATACTTTATTCTCGTACATGTAATGTATACAAACCTGTAATGCATACTCACACGTATTAAATCAACACTACCGCATGCGCAATGTATGCATCCTAGTGTATGTAGGATACGTCTGTTGTGCGAGTTGTCTCTCAAAACAGATTTTGAAAACTGTTAATTTCCTTCCTCAGAGGTTTACACTTTACATTCTTGCAAACGTTATACTTCTACCTCATACGTCACTACTTTCAACATAGGACATATCGAATTCAACGCCACGTTCACGTAAGAAGCTTTGAAATAACAGCATACTCTCTTCTTCTTCATCCAAAGCGAGAACACACTTATCTGACACATTGTCTAGACATCTGTATACGTTCGATGTCGATCTAGGAGAACTAGATATTGAGCAGAAACTACTGGGACTAGGAGATTTACTTTCCTTCCCCGTAACAATCTGAATAGCACTGGAATCTACTGACAAGCACTGTGAATTTGAACCTGCACGTACATTATCTGCAGATATTAGGGGCAAGGTATCGCTGTTCATGAATGACCTCCCCTCACAAAGAATATTTGATAAGCTGTGACTAACACATGGACATGAATATCGTTCCTTTGTATCAGATTCACAATGTCTTATGCAGGAGTCAGACAAATTTTTCGTGATTTTCATCTTGCACTCGTGCGGGGATAACAATGTCAAATCCCTTTCCGGGACCTGTAAGTTGATATTCCCTGCGCTAATATTCTTAAAGGTTAAACATGTTTCTTGATTATTGGAACTTCTCATAATATCGGGTGTATATTTAAGATATTTATCAGAGCTTGTCATGCCGGACCTGATGGACTTTCCACTGGTGCGAACCTTAAGAAGATCTGATATACTGTCGCAGTAAACAAAATCGTCTTCATTCTCGAAGTCATCCGACGAAGAAGCTGAGCATTCTGAATTACCTCGGTAAGGATGAGATCTGATGGAGGAATTGTATTGTTTTTGACTCTTCCCAACCAGGCAACCAGATTCAGATGAAGAAACAGACAAAGTTCTTAAGCATATATTTTCACCACAATCCTTTGCATTCATGCTGTGCATCTCTGCGTGTCCCGTATAAATTGGTCTCTTTGGATTTCGCCTTTGACGTAAGTTGTTGATACTCCGCAATCCTTCTGTTTGACATGCTACATCCAGTCTTTCAGTTTTAGATGTCCTGAATCTTTTTCGAAACTCTGGAGAGTCCTCCTTGGAACTTATCGGGCTCAGGCGATCTTTGTGGCTCTCTTCATTTTTGGACGCTAACTTCGCCCAAGAAAATGTTTGATGATTCTGATTGTGTGACCTTGTAACTGGAACGTGGAAAGAGTTGCCGCGTGTTAGAAGCATCGAAGAGGTCCTGCACATATTCTGGGAGTTCTGCTTTTGAAGAACGAAGCTGGATGGTCCAGCACACCTAAGCCTAGCTAGAAGACTAGCTTTCCTCTGAAGGGGTAAGCGCAGAAGATCTGCCGATTTCTTGTCCCTGCAAAACCAAGGAAAATACAATTACATTGCTTGCCTCGAAAATAATTAATGACGGCTTTATACAATACTGTATAATAATTTCATTTTTGGCAACTTTGATACAGAAAGAGTATTTGCAAGGTCACACATAAAAGGCATCATTACACAAATGAATACATATATGACTAGTTCATCACCTATTAATCAATTCCAAACAAGCTGATGTAACATGTAACTTGCCATTGTTCTTGGGTGTATCGCGGACGTCTTTTGGTTCGAATAAGTAATGCATGACACAGTTACATTATCTCAGCACAAGCAGACTGCGACAGACTTTCACAATGTTAACAAACTCTGTAGTTTGTGTGTGGCTGTAACTCTAACGGATTTCCAGTATTAGTTGGGGGTACAAAACGAAAACATTTCTTGTCGGAACACAATAATGACTGATGCAATTATCGTAACACAACGGTAGCAGGCGGTGACTGACAATACAAAAATGGGCTAGTGAAATATTGTAGCTTGTTTTGGATGTAACCCAAACCGACTCTCATTATTTCAAAATGGTATTCTTACAGACATCTTGCATACTGCGTTGAATAGAAAAAGACAGTGATAAAGAATAAATTTTACTTTAGTCCGATGTATTGTATAATGGTAATCATCAGCATCATCAAAAACAGATTTTCTATTATTATCCACTCTCTTTAAATTACAACGCTCCTCCACACGAGTGTGTGTTCTCAATATTTTACAGCTCCTACACCGTCTCAAATACAGAGTTCAAATCTTTCAATGTGATTTAGGATCGAATGTAGACCCGCAAAACATGTTAATAATTTTACTCCATCGCCGTGAGCTGGCTTTTAGTGGAGTGGACATGTTTGCATTTATATAATTCTGTACAAAAATGTTTAGCACCTAGAGGTGTTTTGATTGTATCCTAATTCCTACACTATTCAAGATACAAGCGTCAAACTTGGGATATGATTGGAGTTGTAATGTAAGTTTCCAGTGGGTTTAAAAGTTTGAAACAGTATTGGCATGTGGAGGGTGTTGATTTACATGCACATAAAATAACTGCCAAATTATGGAACTGTTTTGTCTGACAAAAGGTGCGTGCGATTGCCAATCGAAAAAATGCATAGGAGAGGAGTTATGAAAAGGGATTAGAATTTATACCCTGGAGCAGACGGTTTTGGCGTCTGGGGCATACATTAGAAATGATTAAGATCCTCACTCTAAAACTATCTCTCTCTCTCTCTCTCTCTCTCTCTCTCTCTCTCTCTCTCTCTCTCTCTCTCTCTCTCTCTCTCTCTCTCTCTCTCTCTCTCTCTGCCTCTCTCTCTCTCTCTCTCTCTCTCTCTCTCTCTCTCTCTCTCTCTCTCTCTCTCTCTCTCTCTCTATATATATATATATATATATATATATATATATATATATATATATACACATATATATCTGACCCGGGAGTATATTCGTACCCCCATGCACTTTGCCACTGGGTCAAAACATAAACTATATAGACATTCACCTTGTAACCATATTCGCATTTGCTCAGCTTATACATGGAACTCGCATTAAACATCTGTGTTCATTAATAAGATTCGGTCAGGCAGTAGCTACTCGCGGATGTGTGACTTTGACTTTTAAAAACCATTAGTTTTCCAGTCTTGCAAATTAAACTGTAATTTCTTTGCTGCGATAATAGATAGTTAAATATTGTCAAGCTCGAACTGTATGCTATGATGAAAAAAGTATCATTAAAGATCTACATCGTAAACTCTTTCTATTTTAAACGTAGCACATTATATATATATATATATATATATATATATATATATATATATATATATATATATATATATATATATATATAATCATTCCGCTGGATAACATTTTACACCAACCCACTCGGATGCTAATTTAAGAACACTGCAATAAAAATCCTACAATTTATAGCACACTAACCCACTCATGTAGGGTATAGTACTAAACTATAAGAAATAATAGTTATTCATTAGCCCAATAAGACTAACGCGTGTAATTTCGCAAACTTCGTTATTCACTACATTTTGATGATCTTATATCTTTTACTAGGTCAACCTACAATGATTATGCAAGAGTCAGACACGGTATTTTTGTAAAACAAGGTTAAATTTAAAACAGCACATACTAATTCAGTATTTGAAGTGTGTGTGTGTGTGTGTGTGTGTGTGTGTGTGTGTGTGTGTGTGTGATTTGGATTTTTAACGTAGCTTTAACAATTTTCCAGTCATATCGATACGATGTCTGCGGTGTGGCAGTTCATAGTGATGTCTAGCACTGGGGCATCATGCCGCAAACATGTAGCATCATGTCCCACCCAGTCACATCATCCTGACAATAGGCCGACAAGTCCTAACACTAACCTCTTAATATTGAGCGCCTAGAGAGGCAGCTGCTGGTACCACTTTTATACGTCTTTGGTATGACTCAGCCGGGGTTCGAACCAGCGACTTCCCGCATCCACTAGACCAACGGAGCGGTCTGGAGTATATGTATTCATAGGATAAGTAAATTGGCATAAATCTGAAATCACTGACACATTTTAAACGATTGAAGAAATATTGTAAATACGTATAAAAATTAATTTCAAATTGATACAAGTTAAATATTACTCGTCCAAGGTCCATGAAATTGTCACCGCATACTTAAAAGTCCCCTCGTAATATTTTTTCAAAAACTTAAAATCCCGATTTTAAGAAATTAGTTTGCTAACTGGCACCCGCGGATCATTCTATTTTTCATTTTTTTCTTCATAACACATTGGTTGAAATGTCCCGTTTTCATAATCCTAATTTAATATTCAGTACTATAAACGTTACTGATGTCCCCTTATTATCCGCGGCTTGATTTTATTTACAACAGCTGAACAGGGAAGATGTTTATCTTTCTGGTCGATAGATAGATAGATAGATAGATAGATAGATAGATAGAATGATAGATAAATAGATAGACAGCGAAATCAGGGCTGTTTGGAGAATGTGGCAAAGTTTGGATGCTGTGATACTGCAGAAAGACTCTCAAGACGGGGGATTTATGTGCCGGTGAGGTGTCATGGCGCGAGTGGATACATCGAGTGGTTCGCTAGTGTTCCATATCTTTTGGCAAGTCTCTGGTGGCATAAAAATTTCCAATGACTATAGTAATGTCGACACAAATCCCGGGACAATCGAGAGTTTTATATCGAAATATAATGCGTCTTTTCAGTGAGAACAGAACTAGCGATTTGTGGTATTTGCTTTTCTCCAATCCAGACTTTACTGTTTTACTTCGAGTCGGCTTTAAAAAAGTAGATCCATGTTTCATCACATGTGACAATTAGATTCAAGCATCTCTGGTCACTCTTTTCACATTTAGCGAGTAGCTGTTAGGTGAGTTTAACCAGAATCTACTTTTGATACAGTTGATGGACTGTCTTGCCAAGGTGTTATGAACTATATTTCAAAAATAGATGATGAATTAATGCCAGTGAAAACAGAAATATCGTTTACTGTATTTTGAGCATCTTCATCAATTGATCACTTCACATCAGCGACTTCGCGTTCACCAGTTAGATACAGTCATCTTCCAGAACATGGGTCATCTTCCATGGATTCTCGACCATTTTTAAAACGATGAAACCACCAACCCCCAAACCCACCCCCCCCCATATTGTAGGATATGACAGGGAATTGCATTCGTACACTTTCCAAGCCGTCCCTAGTATTAGCAAGAGTGTACCCTAAAAAGCACCTGATTTTACAGGCTGCTTTCTATTCAGTATCAAAATTGTTTCTAATTCTCCGATATTTTTAAGCCACTGTTATATATATATATATATATATATATATATATATATATATATATATATATATATATATATATATATATATATATATATATATATATATGTCTGTGCTGTACGTGCATCATCATACCATTGTATAGTACGTTACTTTGTCCATCAACAGCGTTAAATATACTGACATGTACAATGAAACAAAAAAGGTGTAACATATATTCAGAACTTTTAAAAAAAACCTCGTAATTCAGAGATTCAAAGTGAGAGCCTTCCAAATAAACGCATGCAGATAACAATGTATTTTATATACAAAATACGCATGCCGTGCCATAGGAAAACATCTGTGCCAAACGACCGTAGTCACTTATTTGCTTTGTGTTTATTTAAAATATTAGCTTTGATATAGTTACTGGATAATCAAACATACAGATATTTAGGTATACACTAAAAATTTCACGAAAATCAATGAAAAGTCCTGCTTATGTATGTTAAAGTCACTAGCCAAAGATATAATTTATAATAGCGGTCGTGATGCCAGTACGTAAGGACATAGGATTATCCACAGAAACATTGGTGTAACACTGCAATAATACTGTAAGCTTACTTGCTTTCATCCCAAGCAAACTGTCATATAAAGCTTAAACACCCTCCCTCTTTCTCTCTTATGAAAACGTTATTTTGCAACTTATATCTCATTTTAGCATGATAACCTTTCTAGTGAATCAGTAAAAAAAATGCATAATTTCTAACAAGTTTGTATGTTCTCTCTAGTGTATGTGGAATTTCTACTGTTTGGTGTAACGTTCTATTTTGTTCATCTCTCCAAATTTTAGTGACTATCCGAGTCTTTCCTTATATATGCAGCGATCGTAAATATTTTTAAGCCGATGCTTTCTTCAACCATTTTGAAAAGATTTTCCAAGAACCAATTTTGTTTTGGTCATATCTTTCAAAAGAAACGTTTGCATACGTGAGGATGGAACGTGTGGAATTAAGTACATAGTTTTTTCCCCCATGTATTCACCTGTGTGTCTATTTATAAATCGTACCTTATTAGGTCCATACTTTCTCCTGAAGCACAAGAAATGGATCCAATATGACATCGCACTTCTTTGGAAGTGGTGAAGGCACTTCTCGTGTTTTTCTCTGGTGTCCATATCATGACGTACACCTTTGGAAAGAATAGAAGGACCAGAGCTACGGTCGCACTTAGTGACACTGAAATTGACAATGTAATGACTCTTTGATCACTTCCGAAATATATGGCTAGAAAACCAAGCCAAATAACACAAGTAGTATACATTGAGAAACCAATAAATTTAGCTTCATTGAAGTTTTCTGGAAGATTTCGTGTTTTGATTGCATAAAGCGTACACAAAAATATTAATATGAGATCGAAGGCAAGGGGTACAATTATTCCAGGAGTTGTTGTATTACATATTAGCTGTACTCGTTTGCTTTGGGAGTAATCTAATTTCGAGTCTGCAGGTTCAATAACAAGCATTATGGTAATTATTGCACATTCCACGCCCACCAGAATGCAGGTAATAATGACTTGGGCGGACGCACTCATAAATCTGGGCTTATTTGTGATGATCTTTTTAGTTCCCTCCAGAATTCTTGCAATTCGATTGGTTCTTGTCACAAGGGCCCCGTAAATCAATGAAAATGATAATCCTGGAATGATTCTTGTGAAATAACAGGTGACCATCGTAGGCTTAGCAAGAATAACAAAATTGCTGGAATATGCCGCAATGATACCAACCAAAATTATATAACTTAACTCCCTTGTGGACGCTTTTACCACTGGGGTGTTGTTATGACGTAAAAACACAACAGTAATCCAAAGAGTCACAAAAATGCCAAAGGAAACTGTGATCAACGTCGCCATTGCCTCTGTTGTCCACCAGCTGGTGTATTCGATAGGAATAACTCTACATGCTGGAAAAGAGAAAGAAAAGTGTCTCTTATGGTCCAGTAGACTGATAATATGTCTATTAGATTTTGTTATTGATATAGGTTAACGCATTCGATACCCTTGGATTTTATCATTTTGACCACACACACGCGTGTGTATTTTGTGAGCAAAACGGTTCTCTCTCCGAGAACTTCATCTCGCTGTTGTTGCTCTAGTTAAATTTTTGTTCACGCCTGTAACACTGAGGGTCCATTGTAGGTCTTTTATTAATGTGATCGCGGGGTATAATTGTTCGACAGGACGAATTTGATCAGGTGATAGATGCACACGCACTTCTAACCAATTACCCATTTTACTGGTATAACTGTCATACAATCACAGAAAATTCCTTCTGAGAAATATTTAAATGACAGGCGATTGTTCGATCTTAATACCGTTGTGAATATATATTAGTTTATCTGGGACAAGCATAAAATTTGGTTTGCGCTTTGACAATAATGCTATACACTGACAGTAGCAATACTCCAATTAGCAGATAGTAGTTAAAAAGAACATTTAAAGTCTGCAACACATAAGCTTTTATTGCTAGCTTAAATCATCCATTTGATGCCTTCCTCGCCTCACCTACTCTTATAAGTTTGTTTCATATGATTCAAAACTTCGATTTAATTTGATTAATATTGATGAAGTCTATTGGTTACATGGTTCTTCTAACGCAGGTTTCTCATCAGTAAAATTTTAATTCTAATCAATCATTAGTGTTTGTAAAAACAAACGAAGAATTCCTTTACCATATATCATTCTTTTCCATGGATTGGACATTTTACTTTTACATGGGTGTATTCCCTTTGCTATATAAAATATTTTAAAACACTTGTCTATATACTTATATATATATATATATATATATATATATATATATATATATATATATATATATATATATATATATATATATATATATATATATATATATAGAAGATACTGTTATACAGGTTAGATATTTATTAATTCGTACTCTACGGAGATTCGTACCAAGGTCAAATGACCTGGGTTCGAATATCCGTAGAGTACGAATTGAAAATTCTCTAATCTGTATGATAGCAATACTTGTATTAAATATTAATTCTGCATAGTATCATA
>JAECUM010057854.1:0-20269 GCA_016617855.1 Megalonaias nervosa
ACGAAATGTGTTTATGTTTTGCATCCAATTGGTTAGCACGGATGAGGAATTCCACCTTCTGTGGAATTACATCAATAAATTAGAAAATAATTTATAATGCGAATACTATTTGAAACAAACAAACAAACAGTTCTACGAACTAAAGGCATGTATTGACTTTGTGAAATGAGTATGTAAACGTCCTGATATGCCATGTTCTTTCATCTATTCTAGAGAGTAAGAAATCATGGAGATATATTGCAAAAATTTGAAAGTTCCCAATATATTGATATTATCTAGTCAGATGTTACAATGTTAGGAAAATTGAGTAATAACAGAGTAATAATACGACCTATACTTAAGATGAAAAAGATTTGATCCTGGTGATGATGGGCATTCGATGATGTACAGGAAAATCTCCTCACAATACTCTAAATGATAGACGTTTCTGATATAGACATGTATCGTTCTGTTTTACAACACGTATAATCAGTGTATTTGTTTAGCTGACATTGGGTACACCGTAAAAAAACATCACTTGGGTTAGTGTATCAGATATTACACATCTCAGATTATCGTCGTTAACAAATATGTCACTTTTATTTCATATCAATTCCATTTTATGACAACTAATTCAGGTTGTACTTGTTTAGATCAATAAATTCCCTCATAAATGAAACTGACTGTACAAACGAATCATAATCAGATTCTTGTTTATAACGTTTCTAACTTTGTGGTCGTTGGCAATTGTAACCAAAACTTTTGCCATCTTCTTTGCACAAAACTTCCATAAATATGACCGCTATTTTAAGTTACGATTTTCATCTATATGATTACAATTAACTTGGTCTGTTCACCATCTCTTGTTATAAATTTTTGCTAACAAGTAACTTTTGGTGCACGGAAGAAACATAGTTTACTGGGTTCAGAAATTCCATGTCTCTCTGAGTGAAATAACAAATATAGTTTGAGTAAAATTACATTTGTTCCCCTCGATATAGTTACCAAATTGTAGGGATGGGTTGCGCTAGGGTGGGGAACACTCCTTTATATTCTAACGTCAACGTGTCAAGGTCGCAGAATGAAGGAATGGCTATGATTTCTGCACATTTGCATTAGTTGAAAACACATACAATTGATGAATTGTATGGATGTCATGCACTTATGATAGGACAGTCGGACGTGTAATTTGGAGTCAAATGATCCATGGCGAGGTTTGCTATACCCGAAGATAAATGGTCTTCAAGAGGCTCCCCCTCTCTGCTAAGAAGACTATTACGCCTGAGTAGGCATGTACTTTGCTGTTGATTATACTCCTATAAGTTTCTTGATGACCACGACAGTGTCATTCAAAAGCCAAATTGACAGTGCTCCTGACGACACATATATTTCCTTTCAAAACCAAAATAAATGAATTACTTTTGAAAATGACAGCTTCAACAGAAATATGAATATTGATAACTATACAATTCAATATCTTCACAGTAGATATTTATGTTTAAAGATTTAATGACTGTTAAACTTGATTTCTGATTTTAATCATTTTAAGAGTACTGTAATATTTTCTGACAGCAATTTGTAACAGAATGCATTCCTTTACAATTGGTATTTAATAGTGTAAAACAGTAATAGCAGCGCGGTGTTGTAATAAGGAAAGTATTATTAAGTGTTTTCTTACGTAGAAGTTTCCATGTTTTGTGGATTTGTTTGCTTGAATTGTTGAGCGGTCGATGTATACCACGCAAGAAATAAGCATTAAATATGTTTTAATTTTATTTCTCTTTATTTTCATATAATTCCAATTTCAATAAACTATGTGTAAAATATGCATTTCACTGCCCCATCAGCTTCAAAGCAATATATTCAGCATACGTACATTTGTATTCATTATGTGTGCCTGTATAGGATGTCGAGAGTGTACGTTTACAACTTTAAAATATGAGGAGCCATTATTCGCCTGAATGCTTACCTTTATGGCAGGTTACAATTCGTATTTTGTGAACAAAATGCCGAGAAAAAGGATTTTGATAACTGATTCAAGTTTACGACCATTATGCCAGTATATATTTACAATTTCGTAGTGCTGCTTAATGGGTCAATTATTCTTGTTGGTATATAAGCCTTCTAGTTCCGTGTAAAATATTCGATAATTTTATAACTTATTAAGAATAAATATTTGATACTATTGCATGACCTGTTCTTTGTTGCTATGAGAAAATGAATCAAACTTGGAACGTCCGAGCGAACTTTGATGCAAAACAAGTATTTTCAATCTAAAGCATACATAGAACCTATTTGTAGCGTATTATTTGTACAAACTTAAATTTAGGTTAGTTTCGCAGGACAAGGTCAAGACAATATGTAATAAATCGTTTGCTCTATTTGAACTCGAATCACTCTGATGCTAGGATTTTGTGGATTGGCAGTTATTTGTTTGCAACTTGCAACTACTATCGGTCATACCAATATAATTAATATAATTAATAATGCAACTGATCCATATGCTGTACTTATCTTTAACCTCTTAAAACACTCCCAGACATAAAAAAAGAAAAGAGTATCTTAGTTCCAATGTCAAGTTTTCGTATTTTTTTTGGGGGGGGGGGTAAATTAGACCATAAAGTAAACACACTAGCAGCAGAGGAGGTGAATAGACCATTTTTGTTCGAGACCTTATTTATGAAAAATAAGCCTTCCTACGAAAAGGAAATCTTAAAGTCAATAACGTTAAACCACAACCTCTAACTAGTTAGCTCATTTTGTTACTTTTTTCTGACGCGCGTTTGTATTTTTAGGAATGTTTCGTTTACGCGCTGGTCACTCAACGCTGGTTGTTCACCTCCTCTGCTGCTGTAAATTAACCAAAGATTTTATCCAGACCTATACGATATCAAGATCTTGGGTCATGTAAAGTTATCGTTATAAATCCAAACGGAATAGCTTGTGCTTTTGAAAAGAAGTTTTTAAACTTAATCATGTCTATGTCCCCTGAATACCAAGTATAATAAATATTTTGTAAAGTATGATAATCTACTCCATTAAACACAATTAAGATATTGCAATTATCTCTGATCACTTTTGGAATAATAACAAAAAATAACAGGCGCGCACTTACAGACAAGTGTGTGAAATGTGGTACAAAAAAATACAAATTTATTTCATTAAAGACAGGTGGAGATATTGCTGCTTCGTTAGGTAAATTACCAGGAGCTCCATGGACAAAGTATCCTAGTGAAAAACATTTCCCTGGATATAATTATTGTGGTCCTGGAACTCGTCTTGATATCCGACTCGATAACCAAGACCAACCAAGACCTGGAGAGTATCCAATAAACGCAATTGATCAAGCGTGTCGCACTCATGATGTTGCGTATAAAAGTAAAGATTTACAACAACGACATCTCGCCGATATAAAATTAATTCATGCCATAAATAATGTAAAAGATAAATCACTTCGAGAAAGATTAGCTGCTTTTCTGATAAAAGGAGGTATGAAAGGTAAAATAATGTTAGGGGCTGGTAATTAATCAACTGATAATTATCATAATAATAGAATCTGTTTATTATAGCCCAAAAGGATATTGGATAGGTAAAGCAGCGATTAGTAAACTTGCTGAAACAGCAAAAGTCGCACGTGATGTTGCTGCAGCGTGGTTAGCACGACAGGCAAGATGGCAAATTTATCTACGTCCACCTAAAAAATTCAGTATGCACATTTTGATGTCAGTACCCCTAATGAGGCTCATTAAACAGATATTTTGTTTTTACCACACGATACCATTAAAATTGGCAGACGTCAATACACATACAAATACGCGTTAACTGTCATTGACGTTGCGAGTAGATATAAAGAAGCAGAACCACTATCAACTAGAACAGCAACCGAAGTTGCATCTGTGTTTGAACGCATTTATCAACGTCGTGGTCTACGATGGCCAAAACTGCTACAGGTTGATCCTGGCAAAGAATGTCTTGGTGCAGTATCATCGTTGATGAAGCGACATAAAGTTAAAATCAGACGAGGACACACGGAAATTCATCGTGATCAGGCAATCGTTGAACGATTTAATCGAACACTTGCTGAGCGGTTATTTGTCTACCAGTACGCAAAGGAAATATCCGCTGACTTTAAGCCCATGGAGAGATCTCGTGAATGGGTTGCAAGGTTACCAAATGTGATAGCTGCGTTAAACAATGAAATGACTCGTGAAACTTCTATGAAACCTTCTAAAGCGATCACAAAAAAATACATACCTATGCAACGTAAATCTTCCTCTCAACCAGGACTAGGTAATGTTACCGTAAGATATTTATATGAACCTTGTGAACTTGAAGGAGGTAGAAAAAGAGCTACTGATCCTATCTGGAGTGTGACCACACACACAATTTCTAGCAAGGTAATGTCCACAGGTAGACCTGCAATCTACAGATTAGATTCAACTGCTCCTCAGCGTGGATTTGCACGCGAACAATTACAAATAATTCCTACGGATACACAATTACCACCGCGATCACTTTTGCAAACTTGCACAGCGTCGAGCGCCTCGACGTCGATTACATTCAAGACAGGTCAGCATCACATTTTCGCGCGTGTGACCAACACTACTATTAATTATATCAACGGTAAATTGTCTTGGATTATTATTTGAATACTGCCACAGCATATTACAGTTACAACTTGCACAATGAGTATTCTGTTGTTGTTTCAGTATTATAATAAGTTCAACATCAATATTAAAATCGCGATTATTTTTTTTTTTGTTACATTGCTTATAACTCGCTAAGTTTTTATTGGTATCGACAACGTTGTTTGTGATTTCTTCAGTTATTACGCAATCCATGATAACCCTGTGCAGTTGAGATATTCTTCTGACTCGAGACACGGAAAGTTACACTAAATTTGACCACTCAATACGATCATCGACAATCCAAATATTTGTATCAGTAATAGTTAATCCCTGTGACGAGTGAATCGTTATAGCGTATCCTAACGTCCACTGCGATTTATCCATGCTTAACGCGATCTCAACAACATTAACAACAACTAAAACAATATCATTTAACACAAGATTTTGTATTCCACCACCAGGAATCTCAGCATCAACATTCTGTCATCGATTATCTGCTGGGCGATAACACAAAGGTACAGGTAGATTTGAAAATTTTTCTTTATGTAACGTAAATAATTGTTGCTGAAGTGTATCGCGAACTATTTTTCTACTTGCAACTATCAAATCAGCAGGTCTCCATAAAGTCCAAAAATCATTCATAGAAGTTTCTGGAATTACTTTGCGCATTATCTCACACTGTATTTTATCTGGCTATAGTCTTATTAACTTTTTAAACTCTTTTAGTGATTTATCAATAGCTCTATGGTCCTCAGTTATTTCTTCGTAATAATCTACAAATGTTTTCAGCCACTCATGTGGAGACGATCCAATGAAAGGTGGCGGTTGACCATGATCGCCACACTTTATCACAGCAGTATTCTTCAATAACAGCAAATCAAGAAATATTTTTAATACCTCTAGCGACACCGTGCATATCTCGTCCCAGATAATAATTTTAGGAATGTATTTCTCACCCATCCGCGATGGAGTCCATGCGTCTCCGCACCATCTAAAGACACTATGATATGTACATGATTTTACTCCTCGTTCTTTTATTTCCCTGGCGAGTTTATGTGTCGGTGTCAAAACAATCATATTAGAACAATTATTAAATAATTCAATCGCGCGTGTTGTTTTACCTGAACCACCACACCCATTAAGATAAACAGTTTTATGTCTAGCCACAGGATCACATACAGATGGTGCTGATGACAATCCTGGTACTTGATTATTCCTGTAATATGTCTCCGCAATTTCAACGTCGGCAGATTCAGAATAACTAATTATATTTTCATGTTTTATTCTCCATTGTGTCGACTCTGACTGCATAACGAGGAAATCTGTTTATCATCGATAATAAATTTATCGAAACGTACGCTAGCATCGAAGATCTTAAATGAGTAAACTGCGGTGACTTGCCATCAGTATAGCTCACAATTGTACCTAATTTAGTTCCGTCTGATAAATAAGCATTACTTCGACTTATAAATGTGTTTTTCTCCGTTGTATCAGCAATTATAAAATCGAGTTCAGCATAGTCCATGATTAATCTTATACACATTCGTTTATGATGATATGATCCTCTTTGCGTAAATTTACCGATTATTTTTCTGCCGAGATCTTTTGCAAATTTCTCATCACTTTCTCTCCTGCATTCATGTATATTATTAGTAATTTTAACAATATCATCTTCGTTAAGATTAGAAAAGTCTCTTCTAGCATGATTAATATTAAATATATCCGGTTCTGTCAACCAAACTTGTTTCTGCACGCTATATGATATAATTGCTTCACTCACGCTCAACGACATTAAAATTCCAGCATCAAGCATATATGTATTAGTACTATTGGAACCCAACGTCGCTCTGAAAAATGTCTTCCAAACCACGCGTAAACAATCGGATGGAGATCCCCGTAAAACTCGAAAGACTCTATACAGGCGATTCCGGTTAAGTCAAAATCTGTTAAGGGTCCGTTTATCGCAACTCTGGTCATCTCGTGTGTCGGATGTCCAAATCTTTTAAAGTATTCCGAACATTCTCCGTAGCCAAGAAAACTTCCAGGATAACATGCTACCATATCAACTGAGATAACGTCATTATAATCGTATTTAGTATTCCACAATCCACCATGTCCGTATTTCACACAACTGTGTTGGACATCTCCAAGAAATTCCAATCGTGTCGGTTTCCATGAATGTTTCTCCTTAACAGCGTGAGCAGCGACTGATGGAACGGCAAAACATTTATTTAGTAACTATCCAACCTTAATATCATCAGAGGTATATTTTAATGCAAGATTTTTCATTTCTTCGTTGAGAAATTCTGTACGATAAATATCACCATTAGACCGTACAAACTGATCATGAAAATCATATTCAGAACTTTGAAACAGCCAAAGAGATACAGGGTCAATTTTATTGATATTTCTGATAGCATCAAATACATGACCATTATAAAATTTAACCGTTCTGTCTCGTGGAAATATTGTTACTGCCACAGTCCATGCATGTGCATTATGATCAATAATATATATCGAAGCTCCTCTTGATTCATATTTCGATTTGTACAAAATCTCTCCTGTTAACGTCTTCACTGTTATTGGGAATTATAATTTCTTTCCCAGCTCAGCAACGTCGCTGATAGACGCTCCGGTATGTTTAACTGGTTCTGCCCACGTATTTATTTTTTTAGGTCGTAAATCCGTTAAATCGTTTCCGCGTATTGCGTTTGTGAAGTGTTCTGTAACCCGTTCAGCTACACAATTTATTCTTGATAATTTCATAGGTTTGAGATCCCCAACGTTAGGTTTATTATTTAACGGATATATTGCGTACACAACCGCAGTCACAGGATATAATCTCGTTCGTATTATGATTTGTCAATACCAGTAAGTATTTCTGGTCTGGAATTTTTACTAAGAACAATATTATTTCCTGACTGCATGTGGACAGAATCACGTTTGTCACGAATAATCCAAGTGACATCGTCTGTCTTTACAATAAATTTTATTAAAATAAAATATCTCTGAACAAGGTAGTCAATAATCTCTCTTCCTCGTTTGTCATTTATTACATTAACAATATTTCCAATTCTGAATGTCGACCACAGATGAGCCGCACCATCGTCGCGAAATTCCTTTTTGGCTCCACGGATACGTTTTGTTATATCTTTATTCGTTAAAGCTAGATCTTGCATCGAGAAACTAAATTTATATTTCGGCAGTCTGTCAAGATCAAAGCTGGCTCCAGTCTGTTCAATTGCAGATAATTCCTGCATTATTATAATTAAGATAAGTATGTATTTAAATTGAATTTTAATCTCTTGTATATGATTCAAACAAATAATCGATGTAATTGGCTTATGATCGGACATACTTCTCCTGGTAACAAAGCATGCGTAAATGAATTCTGTGGTTTCCACATGCAGTGCGTTAGACATAGAAGCTTAGGACCAAAACCGTGTGTGCGGTATGGTGTTGGAGTCAGAGGAAAAACTCAACTGTGTGTGCAATGTGGTGGTAAAAAATACAGAGAGCTGAAACGATATTACGATAAAAAAAAATAAAACATCTTCAGGTGAATCTCCTATAAAAACCGAAGAAGATTATCTTGCTAGATTTGCAAAATGATGATTTAAATAAATAATATTAGTATATAAATGGAGCAAAATGAGTTTGTAACGCATCCAATCATTACAAATTATGAAGCATCTCGTGATGGTGTAATTAGGCACTGTAGAGTAAAGAAACCAGTCAGTAGTGTTGATAAATTTGGTTATTTTAGATTTAATACCAGTGGAAATAAAAATTATATCTCACATAGATTCATCTACGAATGTTTTTATGGGGTCATTAAAGATGGGCTTGTAATCGATCACATCGGTGGTGATAAACGTGATAACTCGCTTGATAACTTGCGAATTGTTACACAAAGTCAAAATTGCAAGTCCGGAAATTCTGGCGGCGCACGATACGCAAGGGCTGTTAAATCTGTAAATACAGAGACTGGTCAAGAAATTATATTTAAATGAATTAATTCTGCTGGTAAATATTTTAACATAGTATCACCTTCAGTAAAATGCTTGGCAGATAATATGACAAAATCTGCTTTTGTTATAAGGTTTGGACGAAAAGTCAAATTCGCGTATGTTCCTATGGTATCAGATAATTAAGCGAGACAACTCCGTCAAGCATAACTTAGTAAATCTTGCAGTTGTCGTACTTGTTGTACTAATGACAGCAATATATTGTGAATTTTGGTCAAAATGGAACCCACATTGTTTTGAGTATGTATCGAAATATCTTTCCTTATTGTATGTGTTATTTCGTCCATAAATAAATATATCGTTCATAAAAATGATATGTAATTGTGTGTACACTAGTCAGCAGCAAAATCCATTTGTCTTGAAAATACATGTATAACACAACAATAAAGATTTATACAGTTTGAATGCCCCATAGGACACTAATGATTCCAAGAAGTCCATTGAATGTAGCTAATTTGTGTTACTATTACACAGAAACACATTTAATAAGAACAAGCTAATCAGATAACCTGAATCACATATTGTCTGTGTTAGATTATATCGGCTAATATGACTCAGCAGTGAATTGTATACATGAGGTTATTTTTAGAATTGAGTATGGCATGAGTGTTCCTATAACTATCGATTATTTTAGTATCCTTAGCAACGTCTGATTAATACAGACTTTTAACTCGGCAAAAATGTGGGTTTTGTGTATGTAGTTTCTCCAAGTATTTGGAAACTGAACATAAATTCACATTTTACAATAATTGTGATTTTATTAAGAAATCCACAATACATTTTACAATAAATTGTGATTTTATTAAGAAATCCACAATACATTTTAAAATAATTTTATTCTGTATACTTGCGCGCTAACTATATAATAATATTTTCATTATGTATATATTGACGTCCGGTGGCCGATTGCTAACACGCTGGGTTTTCTTACTGAAGGTCCGTGGTTCGATTCTCGTGACCGGCAAACTGTCGGGCGAAAGGCGATATTATGCCAAAATCCTCATCTTTAGTGGGGCGTCAGCCATCCCGTCTATGTTTCAGTAGAAAATTTGTACACTCTCCCACCATGTCACTTGGTGGGTGCAATTTTGCACTAACTGGTTTGATTATTGGGGAAGTGTGCAAATTTGTATTGAACGTAGAGAAGGCCCGTAGTATTATCTTTAAGATAAGTTTATATGTAACTGTGCTGTCCTAGGATAAGTTAGTTAAGTTCTTAGAATTAAGTTTATATGTAACTGTGCTGTCCTAGGATAAGTTAATTAAGTTCTTAGAATTAAGTTTATATGTGACCTCTGATCCTGCTAAGATGTTGTTTGACAACCTAGGGGGTCACATGGGGTTAAAATGTGCTGTCCTAGGATAAGTTAGTTAAGTTCTTAGAATTAAGTTTATATGTGACCTCTGATCCTGCTAGGATGTTGTTTGACAACCTAGGGGGTCATATGGGGTATCCTTAATTAAGATATAATCACATGTATATAATCATAATCATATGTATATAATCATCTTGAAACAGCCCTAAGGACTATTATTTTTATTTTATTAATATTATTCTGATTTTAGTTTTATATTAAACAACCATTTATAATATAATGAATTCCGAAAATATTAATGATAATCTTAATCCTGAAAAAATTCTGTGCGATTTTGAATCATTAGAACAACGAAAATTGGAGAACAGATACACTTTGCCATCTGATTATAAATTCATGAAGTTTATCTAGCAGGCAATGTTACAGTCGCTGGCAACAGTTACAGATAATCAAGTAAAGCTGTTTGTACCTCTATCACAAGCTATTGACAAAATTAAGTTAGAATTATCTCATGAATACGAACAGAAAAAGATTGTGAACTTTCGTATAAGACAGTTAAGAGAGCATTGTGAAAATGAAAGTGAAGGTGGAGTGTTACGACCCTGTAGTTAAATTACATATGTGTTAAACTTTAAATTCTTCTAATTCTTTGTTTCATTTTTGTTTTATTTTTAAGCCACTAAATGTTATTATTATTATGGTGATGATTATGCTAGGAAGATCTAACAGTATGTTAGAAACATCCTATTTATTTAAAACGTAAATGTGACTCGTGTAAGCATGAGCTTTGAATGATAGTAAATTCGTCGCAAGTAAACATTCAGCAGTAGCTATGTAAATGATTGGCTGATACTTGTTTAGGTTTTCGTAATGTCCAGATGGATTGCGAAATCACACGTGGGCTTCGTGCATGTGTACATGTAATGACGCATTAGCTTGTTTTAAATGCTCAGTTACCTGTAAGAAATATTTAGTCATAGAGTGGTAGTCATAGTCGTGGTCAGTCATAGCTGAGAGTCACAGCATAACATCTTACAGAGTTTCTAATACCTTAAGGAAAAGGTATTTCTGTGCTGGAGAGAGGTGTTTGTTCATTCGTACGTGTTAGGAACAACATGTGTGTTGTTAGTGGTGGTAGCTGTATTTCATCTACTTTCTAAGTAATTATTTTCCCTGGAGAACAACACTAGTGGCTTTGGACAAAGACATTTGATGAAATTACTTCTAAATCGGAACAAAACAATACAAATTGTGCTTTACAGTGAAAATTCTGGACATTTTGTGTTAGCCTTCGTCTGACGTCATCATCCGCCATCTTGGATCGGAACTGAGTTTCAGACTGTATCAATTTAGAACTGTTTATTCACAGGACTTATGTGTTTTCACAAATTTAGAACATATGTTTGGATCTTCTTCGTAAATCGTAAGTCTTGTTTCGCCTATTTACCTTTTCACCGTGTTTTCTAGGGAAATAAATTATTTTTGTTAAAATTTACAAAGCTTGTTGTCTTCACTCTTTCTTTGTGTTACTTTGAACGAGCCGATACGTAACATAAATAAATTGGGGGCTCGTCCGGGATTGATCTATGAAATTAGCTGATATATGAAATTGGCTAAAAATTGAAATTTAAATTCCCTAGTTCATTTTATTTGAAATCTTAGTGAAAACAACAGGCTTTCTTTAAGAATGTCAAAAGTGGAGAGTTTTCTTTCTAACCCAACTCAAGAACAGTTGGATAGTCTGAAGAAGGATGAGTTGCTTGAACTTGCTAGAAAGTACGATCTTTCTGAAGCAAAAGCGTCCTTGACAAAACAAGAAATCAAGAAAATTTTAGTTCAACATTTGGTAGAAAGGAATATTTTTGATCAAAGTGTTTTGGCATCTGTCAGTAAGTCTATGACAGACTCTGACACTAAGAAATTGGAACTGAAAATGAAAAAGATGGAAGTAGAGTTGAGGAAGCTCGAGTTTCAGAGAGAGAAAGAAAAAGAAGAGATAGAATTACAGAAAGAACAAATAAAATTACAAAAAGAACAAATGAGATTACAATCTGAAGAAAGGGAAAAAGAAAGACAAATACAAATAGAAGAAAGGGAAAAAGAAATTCAAATAGAATTACAAAAGGAACAAATACAAATAGAAGAAAGGGAAAAACAAAGACAAATAGAAGAAAGGGAAAAAGAAAGGCAAATGGAATTACAAAAGGAACAAATGCAATTTGAAGAAAGGGAGAGAGAGAGAGACAGATGCAAAAAGAGAAGAATGAAAAAGATAAAGAATTTCAAATTAGAATGAAAGAATTGGGTCTGGCAAGTGACAGGCACGATTCCATTTCCCGTGCAAATTCAAATTTTAACATTTTAGGAAACATCAAGTTAGTTCCCCCTTTTAGTGAAAAGGAAGTAGACACATATTTTATTCTTTTTGAAAAAGTTGCTGAGAATTCGAAATGGCCAAGAGAGTATTGGACTCAATTATTGCAGAGTGTACTTTGTGGCAAGGCCAGATATATCTATATATCTCTGTCAGTACAACAAAGTTCTGATATGATTTGGTTAAGGAATGCATCTTGAAGGGTTATGCATTAGTCCCTGAGGCTTATCGGCAAAAGTTCAGAAACTATAGGAAAGACGCTAGACAAACTTATGTTGAATTTGCTAGAGAAAAAGAACAGTTATTCAAAAGATGGTGCTTAGCCAAGAAAATCGAACATGATTTTGAAAGTCTTGAACAATTAATATTACTTGAAGAGTTCAAGAACTGTGTCCATAGTGACATTAAGAATCATCTTGAAGAGCATAAGTTTGAAACCTTGGAAAAAGCTGCTATTGCTGCTGATAAGTATTCCTTAACTCATAAAGTTCCTGCTGTAAGCAAATCTTTCACTCAGCAGTCTACTGATAGAAAGGTGTTTCAACCAAATACGACTCTCAGTAAAACTCAATCTGGCACAAATTCTAAAAATCAAGCCTCTGAGAGACTTGATTCAAAATCCTTGTCTATTACCTACGTGTACCTATTGTAAGAAAAAAGGACACGTCATTTCTGATTGCTTCAAATTGAAATATAGGCATCAGAATCAAGATAGACCTATTCCAAACGCTCTTATTTCTAAGAGGTCAAGGTCACGGTCATGTATTGAAAACAATACATTTGTTGGGTTTGAAAAACCTCAGTCTGATTGTGTTATGGAGAATTTGGACCATTCATGTCGAAGGGTTCTATATCACTCTTGGGTGATTTGGCCAATCCTATCCCTATTAAAATTTTAAGGGATACAGGAGCTTCTCAGAGTCTTTTAGTGTCAGGTATTTTGCCTTCTTCTGAGAAGACCTGTTCTAATGAGTGTTCTCATTCAGGGAGTAGAGTGCGGCTTTGTTAATGTTCCTCTCCATTCTGTTAATTTGTCATCAGACTTAGTTTCAGGACCTGTGACAGTCGGTGTAGTGTCTACTTTACCCGTTGAGGGCATTCTTTTGTTGCTAGGCAATGACTTAGCTGGAGACAAGGTTGTGGTTAATCCATTTGTAACTGACAGGCCTTCTTTGGATCAGAAAGTTGATTCTATTGAAAAAGAAATTCCTGGTTTATTCCCAGCTTGTGCAGTTACCAGAGCTATGGCAAAGAAAGCTCTTGAGAATGATTTTGATAAGGATTGCATTCCTTTAGCTGACACATGTATTGGTCAGGCTTTTGATGAGGTCACTTTCACTTCTAATTTGGATCAGTCAAAAGGTATTGATCATAGTGATCCTCTTTTGAATACTCATTCTCTTTTATCTGATCAGGGTGACAAACAACAATCACTTGTCGTCGAACAGGAGAAGGATCCTGAGATCTCCTGTTTGTTTCAGCAGGCCGTTAGTGAAAAAGAAGCAACTGAAGTACCTGTCTGTTACTTCATTAAAAATGGAGTTCTTATGAGAAAATGGAGACCTCTCGAAGTACCTGCTAGTGACGAATGGTCAGTAAAATATCAGATTGTGGTTCCGAAACCTTACAGACAGGAAATACTTAGTTTGGCCCATGAAACTCCTATGGCTGGTCATTTAGGGATAAATAAAACGTATCACAAGATCTTGACTCACTTCTATTGGCCAAAAATTGAAAGTGATGTGTGCAAGTTTTATAGATCTTGTCATATTTGTCAAATTGTAGGAAAACCAAATCAAAAGATACCGAAAGCTCATCTGCAACCAATTCCTGCATTTGACGAACCATTCAGTAGTACTAGAGTTATGGTAGATTGTGCTGATCCCTTACTAAAGACCAAGTGAGGTAGCCAAAATTTGTTGACCATCAAGTGTGTGTCAACAAGTTTTCCAGAGGTAATTCCTTTGAGGAATTTTGCTCAATTTGGCCTTCTCAAATTTGTTCAATCTGGTCAAAGGTCAGATTTCAAGTTTGGTATGTTCCAGCTTGTTATACTTGAATTTGGCATGCAGCAGTTCAAGTCAAAAGTGAAATTATGGTTTCACCAAAGTGTACTAGAGAGAATTTATAAGTCCTGTAATAAAGTCCATTCTCTCTTGTTCATTCTGCAGAATTTTCTTCAATTAAGATTTTATGGCCCTTACAAGGTAAAGAAAAAATGAATGAGTTAAATTATAATATTAGCACTCACGTCTAAGTAAATTAATGGAGTACTACTATTTTAAAAGAAATAGCCAGGTAAATCATGCAATTAATTTAGTTGTACCTGTCCCACCAACTGAGGATTTGAATGAAGGAATTATGTTGGATTCATCTGATCTTGGAAAAACAAGTCTTCGGAATTCGGAAGTTACGGAAAATCTAGACCAGAAACTTTCTCATTTACAAAATCAAGAAAAAAGTGAACTTAAACAATTATTGTCTGAATATAAGCACTTGTTTCCAGATGTGCCTACAACGACAAACAAAATTTTTTACGACGTTGAAATAGTAGATTCGAAACCCATGAAACAACACCCATACAGAATGAATCCTTTTAAACAGGAATACATGAAAAAAGAGATTCAGTATTTACTGGAAAATGATTTTATAGAGCCCAGTAAGAGTGATTGGAGTTCACCGTGCATTCTTGTTCCGAAACCGAATAAAACTTTCTGAATGTGCACCGATTATAGAAAGGTGAACAGTGTGACTAAAACACTCATTTTCATTGCCAAGAATTGACGATTGTATCGACAAAATTGGAAATGCCAAATACGTCACTAAATTCTACCTTCTGAAGGGTTTTTGGCAAATTCCATTAACGGAAAGAGCAAAAGAAATTTCGGCATTTGTGACTCCAGATGGACTCTACCAGTATAAAGTAATGCCATTTGGGATGAAGGGTTCTCCAAGTATTTTCCAACGCCTTATGAATATGATTACTTCTGGTCTAGACAATTGTGATGCCTATATTGATGATGTCATCATCTACAACAACATCTGGAAAGAACATCTAGCCACGATTCGGAAGTTCTTCGACAGACTCACGGATGCAATTTTGACTATTAATTTATCTAAAAGTGAGTTCTGCCGTGCGTGTGTTATTTTTCTAGGACATATTGTGGGACATCGTCAAATTAAACCTATAGATGCTAAGGTCAAGGCTATTTCTGAATTTCCTATGACAGTCAGTAAAAAACAGCTGATGCGATTTTTGGGTATGGCTGGGTACTATCGCAAATTTTGTTCTAATTTTTCTGATATTGTCGAACCTCTGACAAACTTCTTGAGAAAGAAAAAACAAGTTTCTTTGCACTGGAAAATGTCAAGAGGCTTTCGATAGATTAAAGGCCATACTTGAAAGTGCACCAGTTTTGACAGCTCCAGATTTCAGTCAACCATTCAAACTGTCTGTGAATGCAAGTGATGTTGGGGTTGGAGCAGTTTTGCTTCAAGATGACAAAAACGGTGTAGAACACCCAGTGTGTTACTTCTCTAAGAAATTAAATAAACACCAAAGAAACTACTCAACAATCGAGAAGGAATGCATAGCTTTAATACTGGCATTACAGCATTTTGAAGTTTATATCAGTTCAGCTCCTTCTCCGGTTGTTGTGTTTAGTGATCACAACCCCCTTACTTTCATCAGCAGAATGAAAAATAAAAATCAAAGACTGTTGAGATGGAGTTTATTTTTGCAAGAGTACAATCTTGACATCAGGCACATTAAAGGTAAAGATAATTTAATTGCAGATGCACCTTCCCGTGTATAGAAATGTCATTTTCATATACACCTTTGTGTAAATTCATAAGACTTCTTACGTAAATTTGTTTTACCTCATGTACAGTTTACATCTGGTAAAAAAGAAAGCTTTATTACATAAATCTTTCTTCTTTCTTTATGGGGGAAAGTGTTACGACCCTGTAGTTAAATTACATATGTGTTAAAATTTAAATTCTTCTAATTCTTTGTTTCATTTTTATTTTATTTGTATGCCACTAAATGTTATTATTATTATGGTGATGATTATGTTAGGAAGATCTAATAGTATGTTAGAAACATCGTATTTATTTAAAACGTAAATGTGACTCGTGTAAGCATGAGCTTTGAATGATAGTAAATTCGTCGCAAGTAAACATTCAGCAGTAGCTATGTAAATGATTGGCTGATACTTGTTTAGGTTTTCGTAATGTCCAGATGGATTGCGAAATCACACGTGGGTTTCGTGCATGTGTACATGTAATGACGCATTAGCTTGTTTTAAATGCTCAGTTACCTGTAAGAAATATTTAGTCATAGAGTGGTAGTCATAGTCGTGGTCAGTCATAGCTGAGAGTCACAGCATAACATCTTACAGAGTTTCTAATACCTTAAGGAAAAGGTATTTCTGTGCTGGAGAGAGGTGTTTGTTCATTCGTACGTGTTAGGAACAACATGTGTGTTGTTAGTGGTGGTAGCTGTATTTCATCTACTTTCTAAGTAATTATTTTCCCTGGAGAACAACACTAGTGGCTTTGGACAAAGACATTTGATGAAATTACTTCTAAATCGGAACAAAACAATACAAATTGTGCTTTACAGTGAAAATTCTGGACATTTTGTGTTAGCCTTCGTCTGACGTCATCATCCGCCATCTTGGATCGGAACTGAGTTTCAGACTGTATCAATTTAGAACTGTTTATTCACAGGACTTATGTGTTTTCACAAATTTAGAACATATGTTTGGATCTTCTTCGTAAATCGTAAGTCTTGTTTCGCCTATTTACCTTTTCACCGTGTTTTCTAGGGAAATAAATTATTTTTGTTAAAATTTACAAAGCTTGTTGTCTTCACTCTTTCTTTGTGTTACTTTGAACGAGCCGATACGTAACAGTTAATGTGATAATGGCTAAACAAAATCCCTGGCAAAATTGACAGTTTATTTATAATATTTTATTCTGATAATTTACGATTTACCCGAGTAAAAAAAAATTATTCTGATCCGAGTTAGATTCGGATATTTTTTTTTTTTTTTTGTGATATAACGCTCTATGATCTCAGAAATAGATTAATACTTAAAACCTGATTTTGCAAATCCAAAATACTTCCTATTTGGTCTGTAAGTTTGAAATGTATCCTTGATAATAACGGATTATGTACGCGTAGATAAACGGGGTTAATTGGTTCAGATACAATTAACCACCCCGGTGGCGCTTGAGGACTGAATCAATATAATATGTATCCTTGCTGGGCCTGGCTAGACTTTGAAAGATCTACTTGATAGCTGCCATCAATGACATCACATACTAGATTGACTGCGATCGTTGATGTTATATTAACAATACCAGGCGAGATATGACAGCCTCCACCGTATGGATAGTTATTATGTTTAAGAATAACCGGTGGTGGGGCTATTTTTATCCACGCTGCAAATATTTTAGGGAAATATTCATCAATGACATCGTTGAGTTGTTTTTCAAATGCAGTTCTGTCAAATTCTGGTATTATAAATGTCTGTAAATCTTTTTCTGTTATTTTATAATGAACAAGAAATATTTGCTTAAGTTTCAGATTTGTGTAAGGACTTTCATTGAGATTAGTCGCAACGTTTATAATGCTTCGATTGGCAATGTATAAATCAAATAAGATCCCATTTAAATGTTTTATTGTTTCGATTATCTGATTTTTTACATCATCATCATAATCTTGTGATAATGAAATAGACCAAGTTCTTAAATTATTAATTGTTTTATCGTATTCAGGCTTAAGAACATCTAAAATTTCTTTAAAATGTTTTTCATCAACAATCTCTGTCTGCTTCCCGGCGACTACGATGATATTAAATGCTGACCTTTGTATGTTGGGGATCCTTTTACCGTCAAAAGCAGTAAAATAATTTACATCGTTGCTTGGATCGAATTCAAATCCTATATAATGCCATGGATCTTTATGTCGAAATTCTGGATCTTTAATGAATCTTTTTTCGCTTGTCTTAAATTCTTCCCACGCTGGTTCTGGAATTCCATTTGACCTTTGGTCAGGAACATCAGGCCATCCTAACACAGATCTGATCGAACTTTGATAAATATCTACAACATAATCAGGGGAATTTATTTCAATCGCCGCTGATAATGTTGTTTCGTAAACAGTGATTGCTATTTTGGATTCTTTTCCTGTAGTAGATTTAATTCTGCGTTGGAACTCATCATTAATCTGTTCTATTTGATAACTGCCCGTTGAAATTCCAACAACTTGCCAATCAGGAGTTCCATCAGGTTTATTCTTATTTGCAAATACAAGTGAATTGTTTGCTGGTAGTCCACCTAACGATTTTGACCTGATATTTGGCCAGCTATGTTAAACTCGTAATTGTGCTAATGCTATTTCATTTGCTGATATTGCAGTTGGAAAGTTAACGCTAAATTCAGGATTGGTCGAACTTAATGATATCATAGTAGTTTTTTGACGGCGTTGTATTAGTGACGATCTGTTGTAATATTTCTAACGTTGACATTATTTAAAATACTCCGTCATTTAATTATTATTTTAATAGAACACAGAGCGTTCTCTCTCGGGAATTCAATTTTCCACTTTATCAAAAGTTACTTTATCACTAGAATAGACGCGATTCTAAGTGCTTCATTGTAGGTTTTCATTATCGTTGCGAACTCCTTATCAGATATTTTACCATCGTTGAGGTACTCCGAAAGATACGATGATAGTTTAGAATAAGATGTTGTTACTGTGTGTAGTTTTATTATATACTCGTGCAATTTATCATTTGTACATGTAGATATCTTCTTAGCGATAATACTGAGAATGCCTGCGATAATCGTTTAAGTTGAGACGACAATTGTTACAACTGCAGGTGCTGTCATTGTTATTGTTGATAATAATAATCCGGTTCCAGCAATAACAGGAGAAAAACAATTATATCAATGACAACCATACGTCTGCGATATTTTTTTACTTTTACTGTATAATCGTCGATGATATTTTTAGTTTGGTTTGACACTCACATACTTGATTGTATCTGTGACGTTGAACGTCGATAAGTGACTCCGTCACTTGATTCATTATACAATGACAACGTCATTTAATTAAGTAATTAATTGAGGGTTTCAGCTACGAGTTCCAGACACCACCAGTAACATCTCGGGGCATTTCCGTTGATGTCAACGTAAACGTTTCTTTGATGTTCTTATTTAGCATCACCAGTAGAGGATTATAATGTACATTCGGTGATGATGAAGTGGCCGCAGTAATTTCCAAACCGTACACGGATAGCCTGTATAAGCCAGTTACTTCTGCGGTATGTTCGAGAGTGTTATCGCGCGGTGTCCATGTTGATGATCCTGATGCTACTTTGTACACGATATTTTTAATTTGACCGCGTGGAATTTTAATCATATTAGTTTTTTGAATAATATTAGATATTCCACTGACAATGTCGTTGAGTTTCGTGTTAATGTCAACAAGTTTGATATCAACATTTGGTGGACTTCCCAAAAAATCATTAATAGATCTGCTTATATTTCGACGAAAATTTAAGAACGTTTGTACGTGATTATTAAAATTAGTATTGAGTGTAGTCATTTCATCATTGATTGTAGCTAACGAAGTTGTCATAGGAATTTCTTTATCGTCTACATATTTCTTCGTTGCAGCGTCAAAATCTGATTCTGGTGTTCTAAGATTGTTAATACCATTATTAATCATGCTGAGAAATGCACGCATTATACCACCGTTGACTAATACGTACTTAGATTCTTGATCGTCGACGTATTTTTTTGTTGCTGCATCTGTATCTGCGGCTGGGTTTCCAAGGTCTATAATATTATTTCGATTCATAATAATGTAACCGGTGAATATATATATATATATATATATATATATATATATATATATATATTTATATATAT